>JBCEWC010003906.1:0-28816 GCA_038996855.1 Solanum aculeatissimum | reverse complement strand
AATCTTGAATTCAACTCCCGAAATGATAATTCTCTATCAAGAATAAAATGTACACATCATAAGGAGTCCAATGACACCCATATTACTATATTTATTTTTCGACTAAAAAATTAGATCAAAAAGTCACTCTGAGCCCTCAAATTCGAATCTAAAAATTTCTTTCAAAATATATTTACCCATAATAAAATAAACTTGTATGTCAAATTTCAGCTAAAACGAATCATTATTCGACCCACAAATCAAGGTTCTATTCTAAGAACCCTAGGCTATATTTTCATAAATTATACACGTTTCTACCTTAAAATTCTATTCATAATCTCATGAAAACTTAATAGAAAGGATGAGAATAATTACCTTGATGATTTATGACAAAAATCCCAAATTGTATTCTCTTCTTTTTCTCTCCGTGCGTTTGTTTTTCCTTTCCGTATTATCGTTGTCGTCATTGTCGTCTGTGTGTTTTTTTTTTGTTCTGCTTTGTTCGTTTTCAATAGGCCTGCGCAGCAGCCATATATATATACATTTTTTCTTATTTAGTTTCTTTTTATTTGTTATTTTAATTCCTTCTTTGTAAAAATAAGAAATTAGTATTAAAAGTGATAAAATCTATTAACTTATTTTTTTAATAAATATAAAATAATTAAGTATAGGATATTAACTAAATTATTATTTTAATCCACCAACTAAATTTAATTATCTAAAATCATCTCTTAACTAAATAACTGTAATTATCGAACCATCTAAAATTTTTAATTTAAATTTACGAAAAGGGATATTCTATGAAAAAGTGTGGTCTTATTCTCAAAATAACCTAACGGGTCATTACATAAAATAAATAAATCTTAAAAAAATAAAGAAATAAGGGTTAGAAGGGGGTTGAACGCCCCCACTTCATCAGTAAACAAAAATAGAAACGAAGAGGCAATGCAAAATGCAGAAGAAAAAAAGGACTCGGAGGAGACAAATAAAGGAAAAGAAGAGAGGAAAAATTAGGTTTTCATCCCAAAAAATCAAGGTAATTGTTCTTGTCCTTTTTAGTAAATGTTTATGAGATTATGAATAGATTTAGGGTAGAAACATGTACAATTTATGTTAAATTAAGAAAAAATATAGCCTTAGGGTTCTTAAAATTTAAACTTGATTTGGGGGTCAAATAACGATCCGTTTCAACTAAAATTTGACATATGAGTTTATTTCATTATGGATAACATAATTTGAAAGAAATTTTCACATTTGAATTTGAGGGCTCAGAGTAACTTTTTAACCCGATTTTTGAGCCAAAAATAAATAAAAAATATGAGTATCATTGGATTTGCATTCTTACGTAGATTATATATTTGGTAGATTTGAAACATTTTGAGGCATTGAAGAAAGGAAGGGCTTTGGTGGATTAGCTTGCTTAATTTTGGTTCTTCAATGTGAGGTAGGTTATGGTTTATTCTATGTGTTAGAGAGACTCTTAATAGTAATTGATACTCATTGAGTGATGTTGTGAAATGATTATATGCATTTAATTATTGTGATTTAGATGATTTATATGTGTTGTGATTGGTCCGCAATTCCAAGACTATAAAATCTATAATCTTGAAATTACTCTACCAAAGTGATGCCTTAAATAAAGAAGGCTTGATTAAATATTGTTAATGAAGTGGAAAGTAATGATAAAAAATGATGAACTAAATATAATTGGATCAGGTATCATGTTTTGACACGGTATATTTGGATCAGGTGTCATGTTCTGACACGGATATTATGGGATCGTGTGTCACGTTCTGACATGATATGTTGGGATTGGGTGTCACGTTCCGACACGATGTTATGGGATCGGATGTCATGTTCTGATACGAATATATTAGGTTGGGTGCCACATTCCGGCACTATAATATTAAATAAAAACATATCAAAATAATTTAATATACTCAATCTCAAGACCCTTAAAATTTCATTGATGAGATGTGGAAGGTGTTGAAAGCTATGCATGCGACTAATACTGAGGGAGTTGAACTTGCTTCCTACCAGCTTAAGCATATGGCAAACGTTTAGTATAACTAGTGGGAAGAGGGTCGAGGTAAGGATGTTGAGCCTGCCAACTAGAGTGAATTTGAGAATGACTTCCTCGATCATTACTTTCCCCAGGAGTTAAGGGAGATGAAGATTGGGAAGAGATATTCACTAATAGGATAGTTCGAAGTGGGTGAGGCAGAGTTGATTGGGTCAGAATTGGTCCACGAAGCTATGGAGAAATTAAATATCATTCGAGAAAGATTGAAGATTACACAGAGTTGACAGAAATCCTACATCGACGTTAGGATAAGAGACTTAGAGTTTGAGGTTAATTATTGGGTGTATCTGAAAGTGTCGCCTATGAAGGGGGTAATGTGATTTAGAAAGAAAGGAAATCTAAGTCTGAGGTACATTGGTCCTTATCAAATTCTGAAGAGAATGGGCAATGTAGCCTACAAGTTGGAGTTACCACTAGAATTTGTGGCCATCCATCTAGTCTTTTATATTTTCATGCTTAAGAAGTGTTTGAGAGATCTGCAGTTGGTTGTGCATGTTGAGAATATTAGAGTGAAGCACAACTTGAGTTATGAGGAGATTCACATTTAAGTCCTTGATTGTCAAGTTCGTAAGCTGAGAACCAAAGAGATTACATTTGTCAAGGTGTTGTGGAGAAACCAGTTGGTAGAAGAAGTTACTTGGTAAACTGAAGAGGATATGAAGGCCAAGTACCCTCATTTACGCCCGCTTATTGATGATGAGAGAGTTGATGGTAATGATTCCTTTCCTATTTCTTGAGTTCCCCTCTGTTCTGAGTTTGACTGACGATAGTGTCCTAGAGTCCTAATGATGATTGATTTGATTTGTTGACTATTTAGTTGTTTTACTTGCTTAAGTGCTTGATTGATTGATTGCATGAGTGATTTGTGATTTTCTTGATTGTTGGAGTCCATGATAGGATTTGTGCCTTGGCTAGGTTCTTAGATTTCTCTTTATTTGAGGATGAATGATCCCAAGAGGGAGATAATATAACACTCCCTAATTCCTCTAACCTATTCTGTTGTAAACTCCCAAGAGAATCTGAGAAAAATGACTAAGAAACATCACAGAAAGAAACCATGAAGGACATCTACGGCCCGTAGAGTGATCTACGGCTCATAAATGAGGCCTCGTAGGTACCCCCTGTGACTTGAGAAAACTTTTCTAAATCTGGGGACCGTGAATGAGATTTGATACAAAACATACATTGTTCTACGGCCCGTGGAATAGGCTTCATGATTTGATGATCCGAAAATCCACTTTTCTGGATATTTGAATCACGAGTTATCGGACAGCCCATCATTTTAGTTACGGCCCGTATGATATGCTTTGTAGGTTAAAGTCCCAGAAACCAAAATTTCTCAACCTTGAGTTATGAGTTACCAAACAGCCCATAAGTCACCTTATAGCTGATACGAAGAGGTTTTGTAAGTCCTACGTCAATTTCTCATAACCCAATTCTTGTACACCCTCACCTACGAAAGGCCACTTATGACCCATAAGTTGAACCAGGCTCATAAACAGGGTTTTGTGGTTCCCTTCAACAATTTTAAGAGAGGGTATTATTGTATTTTTTTATCCCTCTTAATTAAAACCTATGACATTTTGGACTTATTTTAGGTCTTTTATCAGTACCCTAGGTGTATTATCCCTCATTATACACTTAAAGATTCTTGAGAGCATCAAAGAAGCGAGGGTTTTGGAGTTTGAGCCTGAGAATCATCAGAGGGTTGATTGTTCTTCCTAATTCAAGGTATGTAAGGCTTCCTAAAGCATAGGTTTGAGTCCGTCCACACGCCCTTTCATTTACTTGGTCGAGTTCATGTATAAGAGTGAGTATTTAAAATCTCATAGTTCTAATCTTTGAGTTATTTACATTTAATTTGAGTTTCTATATGTAATTGTGAATAAATCAATGAGTTACATGTTGGTCATATGAGATTGGAGAATAAAATTTCATTCAGTACTATGAACCCTATTTGGCATTATACTATATAATCTTTTATGCATTAATCAGATTGAGACCACGACAGTGATTATTTGAGTTGAGTAAATTGAGCATAAGGAGCATATTGCTTGTATGTGTCCATATCCAATTAGCATCTTACTTGTATTATGTGATGAGTATGATCGAGTGGAGTTTAAATGACCATTTGAGTTTGAGTCATGATTGTGTTGCATGATAAATATTTCTGATTGGATGAGTTGAAGAGTGATTGAGTTGAGTTTATTTGAGATAATCTAAAGAGATGAGTTTTGAGTTGACTTGAATGAGCATGTTTTAATCTTGGAAGGAGTATTGAACATCGATATAGGAGTGAGTGAATAAACACTTTAACCCATAAAACTATATTACCAGTGTAGAATAGTCGTGCAGTTAACTCTTGAGACTTATGTCCCAAAATATGGACATTTACATTTGGATCCAAGAGAGAGTTGATCGTTCTTTACCTCGGCAAGTTTAGGACGGGTGTGGTAACAGCATCGCCTTCGTTGTACATCACCAAATTAAGGAGGTGCGAGTTATGTTGGTTAGAGAAACTTTCAAGCATCACTTGATTGAGCATAGTATGTTTTAAACTGAGTTGCATAAAATTGAGTCTATTATCAAATCATGATTTTAACTTTAAACTTGCATTATTCATTGAGTTGAGTCATGAGTTGATGATTTCAGTTGCGAGTCGAGTTGATTGATTAAGTTTGAGCCTATGGCACACCATAACTCTATTTTTATATTTACCCATATTTCAAGCCTTATTCTTATACGTGAGAAGTATAGTAGGGTCATTAGAGACTTCTAGCACTTAGTCGAGCTCAAAACCTTCCTATAAATTGACTTTATAGTGATAGATTATGCAAGGGTCAACATTAAATAATTCTAACTCTTAGCACACATAGAATTAGATGTCCCACAACCTACCAAATGAAAGCTCTTTGAATTATCTTTCTAATGCAACTAATGCTACATTATTTGGATATTGAAGTCAAACGTTATGGCCATTTTACTGAACATTGCCAGAGCAGAGTAATTTCACGAAACCATATACGGGTCGTGGATTGAAGTATGACCCGAAAGTTGAGCTCATGGAAAAGTTCTGAAAAATTAATTGGTGAGCCCTAGCTTTACGGATCCATCTACGGGTCGTAAAGTATTCAACGGGTTATAAATTAAGCTCGTTAAATGTTCCACTAACCTCAAAATTTTACCCAAAATTTACAGAGGCCCCTACGGGTCATGGAAGGTTCCACGGGCTGTAAATAGGCCCATGGACGACTTTTGACAACTTTTTCTAAAAGGCTATTTTGGTCTTTTTCCACCATTTTAAAGCCTAGACTTGATATTTTTATACCAAAATAAGTCCTAAAACATATTTGTTCACCTCTTTCATGCTAAAACTCATCCTTCAAACGCAGAACAAGGTTTTAAAGGAGAAAAAGGCTAGGGTTTGAAGCATAAACTTGAGAGTTTTTCCAGACAGTTCCAAAATCTGAATTTTCAGGTATGTATGGCTAATCAGATCATGGATTTTGTTCTTCCATGTGCCCCATAAATCGTATTGATGGAGTTGTGAATGAATTGAATCTTCCATGAATGTTTCTTGAAGGTTTTTCTTAAAAATTAATGTATTTCTGTATAATTTTGCATGAATGACAGTTTTATGAATTAAATACTTGAAATAGATGATCTTTCCATACTACATGACCCTAGGATGAATTCTTATTATTTTTACATATTCCATATAATTGAGCATGCATATATATAATTAGAGCCCGAAGAGCCTATGAAATCCCTGAATGTTTAAACTTTACTTTTGTTTTTCTTGAATGTTATGAGTTAGAATGATGCATGATAGGGTCTCTAAAAGTTAAGATATGAACCTTAAAAGAATGTAACCAAAGAGTTGATAGCTAATATGAGAAATTGAGTTGATTAGAGTCGTTATGAGACACATGATTGGAGATTGATGATCTTATGAGCATTGAGTCTTGGGAGAAGTACTGAGCACCAAAATAGAGTAAATACAACTCGAACTCATTAACTACATTGCCAAGCATAAAAGATGATTGAATCCACTAAGTTAGATCTCTCCTCTCGATATGGTCCCTGAAATAATAGAGGACCCGGTTGATAGACCTGGATCCATTATGGATTCGATTCGTTCTTTACCCTGGTAAGTACTGAATAGTTATGAAAACATCAACGAGATTGCTGTACAATTACTGGCTCATAAGTGATTGTTGTCAGATAAGAGAAACTCTCAGATAGGTTCCATATTTATAGTACTCTGACTTGATTGGATTGATTTGGATTGTATTGATTGGTCATTGTCTACTCTTTATTCCTGCTTTAGATAGACCTTTGACATCTTTATTGAGAATCTTTGAGTTATTGTTATTCTATTTATATTGGTTCCACTCAGCTATTTTACATACTCGTACATTCCATGTACTGACATCCATTTGGGCCTACATCTTTTCATGATGCAGAGACAGGTACCAGAGATCATCAATAGTTGCTTTGTTGAAGATCTTGTCCTCATTCCAGCTGATTGGTGAGTCTTCCACGAGTTCGGGGGATGCCTACTACTTTATCTATCTTTAGAGTCAGACTTTTAAACTTGTTTATTTTCTAGTTTAAGGTAGCTATAGGTCTATCGTGGAACCACCTAGATAGATTAGATAGAGGCTTCATAGACTAGATTTGGGATTTGTGACTTGGTTATTGTCTGACTAGTTTCTTTCATACTAGTCTTGTTGATTTTTGTTGATTACTTTTATTTTGAGATTATCCACCTTTATTTTATCTTTAGTCTTCCGCTAATATGATAACTCTTTGATTGAATGAATGTGATGAGGCCAGGTGGTTCGCTTGGGGATTAGAAATAGTCTCTAAGTGTCAGCCACGTCCAGGGTACCCTCCCGGGGCGTGACAAACTTGGTATCAAAGAGCATAGAGTTCAAGTGTCCTAGAGAATCTATGGAGTTGTGTCTAGTAAAGTCTTGTTTATGAGTGTGTTGTGCACCCCACTTAATAAGTAGGAGTCTATGGGATATTAGGAAGGGTTACACTTCTTTCATATTCTGACTTGTGTTATAGAGTTAACTCTATGAAATTTCTCTTCTAATATATGTGTTACGCATTTGTAGAATTACGACCATGCCTCCAAGAAGAAATGTTAGAGGAAGAGAGCGCCCGGCCAGACAGAATGTGAACCAACCTGACCCCAGAATCAGGATGAACCCATAGGCCAAGCCTTCCCTGAACAACGACCTCAGGCTAATATCTCAAATGTTGAGCTTCGTCAGGCCATCCAGACTTTGGCCCAGGTTGTGACAGCATCATTTGCTAGATAAGGAGCAGGCAAACAGGATGCACAAGACACATCCAGGGTTCGAGAGTTTTTAAGAATGAACCTACCCGAGTTCACCGGCTCTACGCCTAATGAGGATTCTTCCTGAGAGAGTTAAAAGAGGCCAAGCTGAGAGAGTTTTTGAATCTGAAATAGGGCTCTATGAAAGTCAAGGAGTATAGCTTTACGTTTATACAGTTGTCTTGCTATGCTCCTAAGATAGTTGCTGATATGAGAAGCAGAATGGATTTGTACATTGATAGGTTGAATAAATGCACAAAGAAAGATGGAAGAAGAGTTATGCTTATGATCGACATGGGCATAGGTAGGTTGATGATCTATGTATAGCAAGATGAGGAGAAGAGACAGCAAGACAGAGAGGAGATCAAGAATAAGAGGGTTAAAACATCCATCCATGAGGTTAGGAGGAGAGAAAATAAGAATAGTAGCTAGTTTTAATCAGGGCCAACAATTTCATTTTCCAGTGCACTAGCCCCCAAAAATTGGAGTAAGCAGAAGTCTCAGAACTTTAGAGCCCAGAGATCTCAATCGTAGGCTAGTGTGACTCTAGGTTTCCAAGGTAAGCCTCCATGTGGAAAGTGTGGCAAACTACACTTGGGGAGGCCATGAGGGAGAAGATGTGTGCTACAAGTATAGTCAAATGGGTCATTTTCAAAGAGATTATTCGAAGTGAGCTAACAAGGCTTAATCTTCTGCACCAGCACCACCGACTAGAGGGAATCAAAAGGGTGTTGTTTCTAACATAAGCAGGGATACAAACCATTGTATGCCATGGGCACTCGCCAAGATTAGGAAGTTCCACCAGATGTTGTGACAGGTATGCTTTGAGTCTTCACCATTGATTGTTATGCATTACTTGATCCGGGTGCTACATTGTCTTTTATAACTCCTTATGTGGCCAGTAAATTAGAGATACTTCCTGAATGTCTTCTTGAGCACTTTGATGTTTTCACTCCTACTGGTGAGTCTATCATAGTAAAAAGGGTTTATAGATATTATGTAGTGTACATCTATCATAGGGATACTCTTGATGATGTGATTGAGTTAGATATAGTTGACTTCGATGTGATCCTTGGAATGGACTAGCTTCATGCCAATTATGCCTTTATGGATTGTAGAACCTGAATTGTCAAATTCCAATTTCTGAATGAGCTTATCCTAGAGTGGAAGATCAATTTTATTGCGCCTAGGGGTAAGTGTATTTTGTACCTTAAGGCCAGAAAGCTAATCTCTAAAGGATGTATCTATAACCTCGTGCGAGTTAAGACTGATGATGTTGAATCTCCTACTCTGGAGTTGATCCCGGTTATGAATAAGTTTCCCGAAGTGTTTCTTGAAGATTTATCGAGAGTCCCTCCTGATAGAGAGATTGACTTCTGAATCGATGTGCTTCCTGACACCTAACTTATATCCATTCCACCATATAAGATGACCCCCATTGACTTAAAAGAATTGAAAGAGTAGTTGAAAGATCTATTAGACAAGGGTTTCACTAGATCGAGTGTTTCTTCTTGGGGTGTTATTATCCTATTTGTGCGGAAGAATGATGGGACCCTCAGAATGTGTATTGATTATAGGCAACTGAACAAGGTCACCATAAAGAACAAATATCCTCTACCAAGGATTGATGATTTGCTTGACCAACTTCAGGGTGCCATTGTTTTCTCCAAGATAGACCTCATATCAGGTTATCACTAGTTGAAAGTGAGGAAATATGATATCTCAAAGATGGCTTTTTGAACCCGATATGGTCACTTTAAATTTTTGGTAATGTCTTTTGGGTTGAAAAATACACTTGCAGCCTTCATGGATTTGATGAATTAGGTATTCAGATAGTACCTTGAACCGTTCGTTATTATGTTAATTGATGATATTTTGGTATATTCTAGAGATGAGGAGGAGCATTCAAATCACCTTAGAATTGCTTTGCAAACACTCAAGGATAATGAGTTATATGCAAGTTTTCAAAGTGTGAATTTTGGCTCAAATATGTTGCATTCATAGATATATGGTTTCAGGTGATGGTATATGAGTGGACACTCAAAATATTGAAGTGGTTAAGAACTAGCCTAGACCAACTTCCCTGACTGACATAAGGAGCTTCTTGGGTTTAGCAGGCTACTACCATAGATTAGTTGAGGGAGTTTCTTTCATATCTGCACCATTGACTAGATTGACTCAGAAGAAGGTCAAGTTTCAGTAGTCTGATGAATGTGAGAAGGGTTTTCAAGAGTTGAAAATAAGGTTGACTACTTCCCTAGTGTTGACCTTGTCGGAAAGGACCAACGGATTCGCAATTTATTGTGACGCTTCAAGAGTGGGATTGGGGAGTGTATTGATGTAGAATGGGAAGGTTTTCGCTTATGCTTCCATATAACTCAAGGTCAATGAGAGGAATTATCTAACTCATGATCTTGAGTTGGTTGTGGTGGTGTTTGCACTTAAGATTTGGTGCCACTACTTGTATGGGGTATATGTAGATGTGTTTAATGATCATCGGAGTCTATAATATGTACTTAGCCAGAAAGAGCTCAACTTGCGACACAACAGATGGTTGGAGTTGCTTAAAGACTACGACATGAGCATCCTCTACCACTCAAGTAAAGATAACATTATTATTGATACTCTTAGTAGGTTGTCAATGGGCAATAAGACCCATGTTGAGGAAGGAAAAAAAGAGTTATCAAAGAAAGTGCATAGATTGGCTCGATTGAGAGTCCAACTTGAGGAGTCTAACGAAGGTGGAGTTGATGTTCAAATTGGATCTGCATCGTATCTTGTAGTAGAGGTGAAGTAAAAGCAAGACCAAGACCCCATCTTGCTACAATTAAAGGCAGATGTTCATAAACAAAAGGTGATGGATTTCACCAAAGGGGGAGATGGAGTATTAAGATATCAAGGCAGACTATGTGTTCCAGATATTGATGGTATTCAGGAAAGGATCATGGCAGAAGCCCATAACTCTAGGTATTCCATCCATCCAGCATCAACTAAAATGTACCACAACTTGAGAGAGGTTTATTGATGGAGTGGAATGAAGAGGGGCATTGATGAGTTTGTTTCTAAGTGCCCAAATTACCAACAAGTTAAAGTTGAGCATCAAAGGCCACGTGGAGTATGTCAGAATTTTAAGATTCCAGAATAGAAATGGGATATGATGAAGATGGACTTTGTTATAGGCTTACTGAGGTCTCGCAGGCAGCATGATTTAATTTGGGTGATAGTTGACAGGATGACTAAATCTGCGTACTTTTGGGTATTAAACACGGCTAACATAGTCGAGGATTATACTCGACTATACATAAGAGAGATTGTTATAATGCATGGAGTTTCTTTGTCTATCATCTCAGATAGAGGAGTCAAATTTATTGCATAATTTTGGAAATCTTTCCAAAAAAAGATTGGGTTTGAAGGTGAATCTTAGCAACGCTTTTCACCCTCAGACTGATGTCCAGGCATAATGCATAATTCAGACCCTGGAGGATATGTTGAGAGCCTATGCATTGACTTCAAGGGTAATTGGTATGATCATTTACCTCTGATTGAGTTTGCCTACAATAACAACTTTCATTCGAGCATTCAGATTGCTCCATATGAGGCCCTCTATAGGAAGAGATGTAGATCACCAATTGGATAGTTTAAGGTAGGTGAAGTAGTATTGCTTGGACAAGACTTGGTATACCAACCTATGGAGAAAGTAAAGATCATCCAAGAGAGATTGAGAACTGCCCAGAGTTTCCAGAAGTCCTACACTGACGTTAGGAGAAGGGACCTAGAGTTTGAAGTGAATGATTGGATATACTTGAAAGTGTCATCGATGAAGGGTGTAATGAGGTTTAGGAAGAAGGAAAATTTGATTCCTTGATACATTTTTCCTTACCAAATTATGAAGAGAGTGAGAAATGCAGCTTATGAGTTGGAGCTACCACAAGAGATGGCACCCACCTATCCGGTCTTTCACATTTCTATGCTTAAGAAGTGTTTGGGAGATGCATCCTTGGTTGTGCCTATTTAAAGCATTAGAGTGAAAGATAGTTTGAGTTATGAGGAGATCCTAATCCAAATCCTAGATCATCAAGTTCCCAAGTTGAGAACTAAAGAGGTTGCATCAGTAAAAGTGTTGTGGAGAAGTCAATCTGTTGAAGAGGCTAAATGGGAAGGTGAAGAGGATATGAAGGCTAGATACCCTCACCTGTTCGTGCCTTCAAATGATGAAATTGATGGTATTAATTCATTTCTATTCTCTGAGTAATTTTTCCATTATTAAGTTCTTATCCCTGAGTTGATACCCTTTTCGAGTCCATAAGTATATGAGTATGCACGTTTTTAATTGTATTTGTGCCTAATGACGATGTTAGAAATGGTCTTTCAATTATAAATCCTGAGTTGAAGTTGATTTTGGAGTATGAGTATGTGAGTATCCGAGCATTTGAGTTCTTGATGGTGTTTCTACTTGATGGGTCTTAAGTTGCTCATCATTTGAGGATGAATGATCCCAAGGGGAAGATATTGTGACACCCCATAACTCTATTTTTATATTTATCCATGTTTCAAGCTTTATTCTTATACGTGAGAAGTGTATTTGTATCATTAGAGACTTCTACCACTTAGTCGAGTTCAAAACCTTCCTATAAATTGAGTTTATAGTGATAGATTATGCAATGGCCAATTTTAAATAATCATAACACTTAGCACGCAGAGAATTAGATATGCCATGACCTACCAAATAAAGGTTCTTTCAATTATCTTTGTAATGCAACTGGTTTTACCTCAGTTGGAGTTTGGAGTCAAAAGTTATGACCGTTTTACTGAATACTGTCAGAGCATAGTAATTTCACGAAACCATATACGGGTCATGGATTGAAGTGCGACCGGTAAATTTGAGCTCGTGGAAAAGTTCTGAAAAATTGGTTTTTGAGCCCCAGACTTCACGGATCCATCTACAGGTGGTAAAGTATTTTATGGGCCATAGATTGGGCTCGTGGAATGTTTCAGTAACCTCAAAAGTTTACCCAAAGGTTTATGGAAGGTCCCTACGGGTCGTGGAAGGTTTCACGGGCCGTAAATGGGCCCATGGATGACTTTTGACAAATTTTTCTAAATGGTTATTTGTTCTTTTCCCACCTTTTAAAGCCTAGACTTGATGTTTTTATATCAAAATAAATCCTAAACATGTCAGTTCACCTCTTTCACACTAAAACTCATCCTTCAAATGCAAAACAATGTTTCAAAGGAGAAAAAGGCTAGGGTTTGAAGCATAAGCTTGAGAGTTCTTCCAAGCAGTTCCAAAATCTGAATTTCTAAGTATGTATGGATAATAAGAACATGGATTTTGTTCTTCCATGTACCCCATAAATCGTATTGATGGAGTTGTGAACGAATTGAGTCTTCCAGGAATGTTTCTTGAAGGTTTTTCTTAAAATCTAATGTATTTCTATATAATTTTGCATGAATGATAATTTTTATGAATTAAATACTTGAAATAGATGATCTTTCCATACTACATGAATCCTAGCATGAATTTTTATTATTTTGACATATTCCATATAAATGTGCATGCATGAGTATAATTTGAACCAGAAGAGCCTATGAAATCCCTGAATGCTTTAACTTTACTTTTGTTTTTCCTGGATGTTATGAGTTAGAATGATGCATGATAGGGTCTCTAAAAGTCAAGAGATGAACCTTAAAAGAATGTAACCAAAGAGTTGATAGCTAATGTGAAAAATTGAGTTGATTAGAGTCGTTATGAGACTCATGATTGGAATGATTGGACATTGATGGTCTTATGAGCATTGAGTCTTGAGAGAAGTATCGATCACCAAACTGGGTAAGAGTAAGTACAACTCAAACTCATTAACTATGTTTTCAAGCGTAGGAGAGGATTGAATCAGCTACATCAGATCTCTCCTCTCGATATGGTCCATGAAATAATAGAAGACCCAATTGATAGACCTAGATCCATTATAGATTCAATTTTTTCTTTACCCTGGCAAGTATTAAACGATTGTGGCAACATCAAGGAGATTGTTGTACAATTACTGGCTCATAAGTGATTGTTATCGGATAAGAGAAATTCCCAGATAGGTTTCATATTGATAGTACTCTGAATTGATTGGATTTGATTGATTTGAATTTTATTAATTGGTCGTTGTCTACTCTTATTCCTGATTTAGATAGACCTTTGACATCTTGATTGAGCATCTTTGAGTTATTGTTATTCTACCTATATCTATTTTAATCAGCTACTTTACATACTCGTACATTCTACGTACTAACGTCTATTTTGACCTGCATCTTTTTATGATATAGATACAGGTACCAGAGATCATCAATATGTGCCCCTTTGAAGATCTTTTCCTCACTTCAGTTGATTGGTGGGTCCTCCTCGAGTTCGAGAGATGCCTACTAATTTATCTAGCTTTTGAGTCAAAATTTTAAACTTGTCTATTTTCTTGTTTGAGGTAGCCATAGGTATGTCGTGGCACTACCTAGACAGCTTAGATAGAGTCTTTATAGACTAGATTTGGGATTTATCACTTGGATATTGTCTTACTAGTTTGTTTCATACTAATCCTGTTGATTTGTGTTGATTACCTTTATTTTGAGATTTTCCACCTTTATTTATCTTTAGTCTTCCGCGGATATGATAATTTGTTGATTAAATGAATGTGATGAGGTCAGGTGGTTCACTTGGGATTAGAAATAGTCTTTAAGTATCAGCCACGTCTAGGGTACCCTCTTGAGGTGTGACAGAGCCTTTATTGTTTTTTGAGTCATTTTACATACCAGTATATTCCATGTACTGACATACATTTGAGCCTGCAATGTTAATGATGCAGATGCAGGTGATAGAGGACTTTAGTCAGCACATCGTTGAAGTTCAGCTTTTTGCTTTCAGAGTTGGTGAGCCCTCTTTGCTTTTTTGAGGAGCTTTTCTGTTCTTCTTGTACTTGAGTATTAGAATTATTTCTTTTGAGGTAGCTCGGGGCTTATCTTGGCACCTTCTAGAAGAGATTATAGGCTTCGCGTACATTGAGTAGAGGATTGTTGATGGATATTTTATTTTCAAACTTGATCATTGGAAACTATATTTTCATAAGAATTTTATTTATCTATTTGATGTATTTTTCTTGAGTATTCTTTTGTTATTGAGTATGGTGTGATGATGAGGCTAGGTGGTTCTCTTGAGGAATCAGGAATGGTTCATCAAGTGTCGGCCACGCTCAAGGTACCCTCCTGAAGCGTGACAATTAGAAAATTAGAAAAAAGGGTGATTTGAGATCCCCATTCAACATATCATTGAATGGTTCAACGATGGGACCCCTAGATCGCTGATTTGGCCGATGAAACTCATCAAAAGGTCATTTTTCAATTTTGATAATTTTTTGACTTCACCAAAAGAATATTTTTTATCTTTTACCCTTAATTAACCTACCTAATCCTATCCAATAGCCTAATAAGCTCTTATAAATGATAAACCCCTGAAAAGTTTAAAATCTTACGTTTAAAGTTCTCTTAAAGGAGAGGCTAGGGTTCTTTATATTCAGGTGCAAACCAAAAGTCTCTTCAAGAGATATTTCTCTTATAGGTTTGTAAGGCTATCTAAAACATAGAAAGTGCTCTTCTATGTGCCCCATACACTGGATTAATTGAATTGTGAATGATTTAGCCTCCCATGAATGTTTTTTTTTGAGACCTTTCTTGAAATCCTAGAATATTCTTATATGATTGATTATTTTCATGAATTAATTTCTTGAATACATTAATTGCATCATTTACTGTATAAACCTCGACTATATTATCTCTTAAATTTGTATGTATAGATGCATTGATTGAGAATAGAAGCATGAATTGAGGAACCTATAAATATGAATAGTATGTATACGAATGTAACCTTGATGAGATGTGATAGTGTGATTGTGAAGAGATTGAATTTCTGTGAAGGTTTTCTTAAGAATTTTCTTGAAATATAAATATATATATTATGTAATATTGCATACTCAATATTTTTATGAGTTTATTTCTTGAACAGATGATTTGAACTCCTATTTTAAGTATAAACCTTAGATAATATTTGATCAAAATTGCATGAATGAACCTAGGGGATGAGTCTAGAGCCTTGACATGATGAATGTTGATTGTGAATGTGATGTGAATGTGATGATAGTGTTGATAGAACTGAATGGTCCTATGAGTCTTAATAATTTAACTAAAATAATTGGTCTAAATTGATAGTCCTCTTAATTATTGTCTAAACCCTCTTGAGAGGTTTGATTGGAAGCAGATTGGATAGTTGATAGGCTAAAAGACTCAATTGTGATGGATTGACAAAAATCCTTATGAGACTCATTGATTGGATTGATTATTACATGAGTATTGAGTTTTAGGAAGAGTATCAAGCACAGAATTGAGACTTATAAGTCTAATTATATTATACTTTCACTGTAGACTTATAACATTCTGATTGAGTTCATTATCTTATTGAGTTGAGTATCTATGATTGTGTTCTTTCCTTTCCAGCTATTTTACATACTCATGCATTTCACATACTGACATCCATTTGGACCTGCATCATTTTATGATGCAGAGACAAGTATTAGAGATCATCGGCAGGTGCTTCATTGAGGATCGCATCTCTATCAATTGATTGGTGAATCCTTTCCTGTATTTGGAGGATACCACTTATGTCTTTCTTGCTTTAGTACTTTTATTTGATTTGAGATAGTCATGAACCTGTCATTGGCACCATCTAGATAATACTGATAGAGGCCTCATAGACTAGATTATTGGGTTATTGATTTGATAGAGTTTGGCTAGTTTCTTTCTTACTTGTCTTAGGATTGGATTGGTTGACCTACGACCTTTATTTATAAGGATTTTATTATTATATTCTTTTTTAGTAATTCTTGGATTGTACTTATGTAAAGTGGTTTTACTGGGGACTAGCAATAGTCTCTAAGTGTCGGTCACGCCAAGGGTACCCTCCCGGGACATGACAAACTTGGTATCAGAGCACAGAGTTCAAGTTTCTTAGGGTGTCTATGAAGACGAGTCAATAAAATCTTATTTATGATTACGAGGGCCCCACTTCTACAAATGAGGAACTATTGGCATTTAGGAAAAGTTTTCCTTCTTTTAGATTTTAAATAATGTTATAAAGTTATTTCCTAAGAAATTTACAATGATTCGTGTGTTGCTTTAAATCTTTCAATTGTGCCTCATCTATGAGGTGATAGAGATAGTAATGCTTAGCTCTTTATTGATGAGTTCCCTTGCGATAAAGAAATCAGAATGGTAGAGAGATTGCACTAGGCTTGAGAGAAGCAAACTAGTACACTGAGTTGATTGATTCGAAGAATGCATTCTTATTCATATAAATTGTGTGTTCAAGCGAGATTAAGAATCGCCCCAAATCTCTTATCCAAAACTTGATACCGACGTTATCTATGAGAGAAACAATTATGTCTCTAAAAGTTTATAGCACCTGAGGGAGTGTGATTTGAGATCTTATAAAATATAGGTGGAATTGGGTCATGCTAGAGTTAGAAGAATGATGGTGGGAAAAGAAGAGATGAGATAGTGAGAGTAATGGTTTATTGAGGCTTGTAGTTAGAGTTATGTATCTATTAGGTAAGTAATGGGGTGATGAGTTGATTTCTATAAGTTTTGATGAAATATTAGTAAGTACCATATGATTTTTGTTATGATGAGGTATCGAGAAAGACTTATTGTCAGGATGAGTTAGAGTGGGCTCAAACTATGAAGAAGTTTATGCTAATATGTTATAGTATTCATATTAGTGAGGGTAAAGTATAAATGTTTAATAGAGGAACATAGTGTTTTCAATATGATAGATCTAAACTAGGCTTATGATTCTGCAGGGAGAACCCTGTGAAATTCATAGAGTTATGAGTTTAGCCAAATAAGGAGGTATAGTGAATGGGTAGTGGTACTTGAGTTGTGAAGAGGAGATGTGTCGATTGAGCATTCTCTACAAGATTTTAGTAGTCCTATGTTCCAAACTTCCACATAGTAGTTGTAGGTTGATATAATATGAGAGAAGTGTGTGATGCACATGTTAGCACTAGACTCTAAGCTTGAATTTTTAGGAGCATTGTGAAGAATGAGATAGCATCATGACAAAGATAGTCTTAGTTAGAGATTTTCTCTAAGAGGTTGTCCATATAGTATGTTCAAGATTTAGGTGCTGACTTGCAAGGAACATGATACTATGAGTATGGTATAGGTGCCCCAAAGATGGAAATAATGAATCAAGGACAAAACATTGGATAAGAAGAGGTTAGATCATAAGAGTTGTAGAAAGTGTCTACGTATGCCAATAAAAACAGCAAGGATAGAAAGATGCACATAGAGATAGAAGTAAGCTAAGAAAGGTATCTTAGAAGAAAGTCTTAGTAGCGATTTTATATATTTGAGTATAGTATAACAGAAGAGTTTGGGATGATCTTGTGTATAGTGATGCCCCAATCGTATAGAGAGTTGTTTCTATATATTACTAAAGAAGATAAATTTGCAGACTTAGAGAGATAACCTTAGAGCAAAGGGAGAGATAACGAGGTAATGAATCAAAATGAGTCTTAAGCTTTTGATAGTGGTGTGTTGATTAGGATAAGACATCAATGTTTTCCCATATCATGTGTTCCTTAAACTTCAATCGAGGTGATACGTTATTCCTCTCTTGTGTATGAGTTTCATGCCCATGTCCTAGACCCATGCACCTCATGTTGATTCTTGTTCATCTCAAGTTTTGAGGATGAGAAATGGTTACTTCATTTAGTAATTCTTATTTTATCTCACAGATCTAAGAGTTTCTACCCCTATGTTAAATGAGATGTAACTTGAGTTTCCATGAACTCAGGATGAGCCTTGAAAGATGAGGGAGATCATATTCTCAAATTGGCTTTCTTGATTGAAACATGCTAAAGATTTTTCATTTTAATCCCTTTCAATGATCCTCCTTTCTAGTATTGATAACAATGTTGATGATAGTAGATAAGTGATGGTTCATGGGAGAGAGTGAGTGGTCTTGATTCTTATAATGATGTTGTACTAATTCTATTTAAGGTTATAGACATTGAAGAGGAGCGAGATGAGATCGTAATATGTGCAATAGATAGGCAAGAGAATATAGGTGTATCTCTTGGTAAGAGTTAATGCAATTGTGGGCATAGATGTGCTATGGTAGACTTGAAGATTCTTAAGTGATGTTGACCTCAAAAGGCTATAAAGTAGTTAGAATGATAGTCTTGAATGTGTGATGGTCCTAATGTAAGCGATTGTAGAAGGTTGTTGAGGATGTTTAGGTGAGGGTTTTGAGTAAAGGTATTGGAGTGGTCAGAAGAAGCAATATCTGTCAAGTGAAAGTCCTTACAAAGGATAGAATAGAAACTGAGCGGGTTAGATTTGCATGAGTGTGGTCACCTTATGGGTAACATGTTGTGACTTTAGGTTTAACTTAAACTTGGTGAGAGTATTCAACATACATAGGCTTCAATGAGATTTATAATCTTAAATTAATGAATTGTGATACACGAGGAGGAGAGCATGGTCGAGGAAATTCACCAAGGTTGTAAGTCATTAGCCCTATCTATTGATATGCAGTGGTCTTAACCTTGTATTATACAAATGGCCATCTCTTGAAGTCGTGAGGAAAGCTGATAGGAGAATTCAGAATAGTAACCATTTTCTCATTCCTGGTAAGATTTCTTCTAGTGAGGGAGTTCTCTATCTATGAGTTTATGTGTTCATTCTTGAGTTAAAAGGTTAATTGTCCAGAAGTTTGAACAATTCATTGATTGAGTTTTGATATTTCATTTGTGCCCCTTAATGATGAAGTTGAAGGTAATAATCCTATTACTGATCTATAAATGATTTGTCCATCCTTGAGTTTAATAGTTTATTATTTAATTGATTGAGTCTTGATTTTTATTCATGCCTCATGACCATCTATAGTTACCCATCACTTGAGGACGAATGATACCAAGGGGGAGATATTGTAACACCTTGAAAATTTCTAAGTCAAGATCCAAACTTTCTTCTTATGTGTATGAGATCATGTCGAGTGATTCTAACCTTGGATATAAGTATTAAAGTCTATCCTATAGGGAGATGATAGATTTGAGATGAATTAAGGTCACAAAAATCTTTTAACACGAAGTTGAGATGAAATCCTCCTTACTGATTGAGTTTCGATATGAAATTCTATGCAATTAGGTGATCCAATTACTCCAAAGTTGTAAATGTATTTTAAGGTCCTTTCCTAAATATTTGAAGTGTGTCGAATGTGGTTTGAGGTCATAAGGGACACCCAAGGTCAATCCAAGTTCAAAACATTTCAACTGGCTAAGTTTCGGTATGAATTCGTAGAGGGGTCAACTTCAAATGGTCATATCTCTTAGCACATAATGATTTAGGTGACCCATAATATATCAAATTAAAGATCTTTGAATTATCTTTCTAAGCATCAAATTTCTCCTTATTGAAGTTTGAAGTAAAACGTTATGACCATTTTACTGAAGCTTGTCGAAACTAGAAAATTTGCAACTCACCAAATAATTTGGCGATCCACCAATTTTGATTGCCAAATTGTCCCGAGAAAGCTTTAAAACTGGAAAAAAATCTGAGGTCCCCATTCGGTGTATCTCCAGATGGTTTGACCGTTGAATTGATCGACGAAACTCATCAAAAAGATATTATTTTAATTTTGATAATTATTTGATTTTTCCAAAAAGATATTTTAGACCTTTTTATCCTTAATTAGCTTTTCTAAGCCTATCCTATAGACTAATAACCTCCCATAAACTCATAAACTCTTGAAAAAATATTAAAATTCTACATGCAAAGTTCTCCCAAAGAAGAGGCTTGGATTTTTCATATTCAAGTATCAAAAGTTTTTTCAAGAGATTTTTCTTTTCCAGGTATGTAAGGCTATCTAAAACATGGAAAGATTTCTTCCATATACCCCTTACACTAGATTAATTGAATTGTGAATGATTTAGCCTCCCATGAATATTTTCTTGAGATATTTCCTAAAATTCTAGAATATTCTTACATGTAATTATATGATTGATAATTCTCATGAGTTGATTTCTTAAATGCATGAACTGTATCATTTACTATATAAACTCCGACTATATTGTCTCTTAAATTTGAATGTGTAGATGCATTGATTGGGAATAGAAGCATGAATTGAGCAACCTATGAATACGAATAGTATTGAATATGAATTTAACCTTGATAAAATGTGATAGGTTGATTTTGAAGGGATTGAATCTCTGTGAAGGTCTTCTTGAGAATTTTCTTGATATATATATATATATATATATTATGTAATATTGCATACTAAATATTTTCATGAACGTGTTTCTTGAACAAATGATCTGAACTCCCATTTTAAGTATAAACCCTAGTTACTATTTGATTAAATTACATAAATGAAACTAGGGGATGAATCTAGAGTCTTGACATGATGAATATTGATTATGAATATGATGATAGTGTTGATAGAACTGAATGGTTCCATGAGTCTTCATAATTGAACTCAAATGATTGGTCTAAACTGATAGTCCTCTTAATAATTGTCTAAACCCTTTTGAGAGATGTAATCGAAAGCTGATTGGATGATTGATAGGTTGAAAGAATCGATTGTGATGGATTGATAATAGTTCTGATGAGACTCATTAATTGGATTGATTGTTTTATGAGCATTGTGTTTTGGGAGGAGTATCGAGCACCAAATTGAGTGAGAGTAAGTCCAACTCAAACTCAATAATTGTGTCACCAAACATTGAGGAGGATTGAAAACGTTAAGTTAGATGTTTCCTATTAATAGGTCCCTAAAGCAATAGAGGACTTGATTTGATTGATGGATCCATAATTGGTTGATTTGTTCTTTTCCCTAGAAAGGTATTGAACGGACTGGCAACACATCGTTTGTTACACGATCACTAACGCATAAGTGATCATTGTCGGATAAGAGGAACACCCAATAAGACATAATAGTACTATGATTGAATTGGATTGGATTAGATTGGATTGGATTTGATTAGATTAGATTAGATTGGATTGGATGTGATTGGTCTCTGTCTAAATTATACTTTCACTTTAGACTTTTGAAATATTGAGTTTCTTATCTTGTTTAGTTGAGTTCCTTGAGTTGAGTATCTATGATTGTGTTCTTTCCCTTCCATATATTTTACATACTCGTACATTTTACTACTAAAGTAGTTCATCTTGTTTGGACATTAGTAGAGAAATTTATGGAAAGAAATTCATTGATCTCGAGAAGGCCTATGACAAAGTTTTGAAGGATGTCCTATGAAGGTGTCTAGAGGTGAAAGGTAATCTAATGGTGTATATTAGGGTGATAAAGACCATGTATGACAGAGCTAAGACTCGGGTAAGAACGTTGGGAGGAGACTCAGAGTATTTTTCTGTTGAGATGGGACTTCATCAATGATCTGTGTTAAGACCTTTTCATTTTGCCTTAGTAATGGATGAGCTGATATGATCTATTCAAAATGAGGTTCCATGTTATATGCTATTTACAAATGACTTAGTACTGATTGATATGACTTGGATTAAACTTAATGATAGATTGGAGGTTTGGAGACATACTTTGGAATCTAAATAGTTCAAACTAAGCAAGACCAAAATAGAATATTTGGAGTGCAAATTCAGTGTTGTGAGGGATGAAGAAGACATTGAAGTGAGACTTGCCACTCAATCTATTCTCAAGAGAGAAAACTTTAAATATCTTGGGTCCATCATCCAAAGTAGTGACGATGCCGACATTAATACCACATATTGTATTGGAGCAGCATGGACGAAATGGAGACTTGCTTGTGAAGTTTTATGTAATAAGAAGATACCACCTAAACTTAAAGATACGTTTTACAGAATGGTGGTTAGACTATATTTGCTATATGAGGTGGAGTGTTGGCCAATAAAAAACTCACATGTTCAGAAGATGCAGATCACGGAGATAAGGATGTTAATATGGATGTGTTGACATACCAGGAGTGATAAGATTAGGAATGAGGTCATTTGGGAGAAGTTAGAGTAGCCCCTGTGGATGACAAGATGAGGGAAGCGAGACTGGGATGGTTTGGACATGTATAGAGAAGAAGTGTCTACGTTTCTATTAGGAGGTGTGCGAGGTTGGATTTAGGGGCTACTTGGAGAAGTAGAAATAGATTAAAGAAGTATTGGGGGAGGTGATCAGACAAGATATAGTGAAACTTCATCACACCAAGGACATGACCTTGGATAGAAAGAAGTAGAGGTCACGTATTAAGGTAGAAGGCTAATAGGCTAGTACGGGTAGGTTGATGCCTGCCTTGTGTTAAAGTAAGTTAGTAGAATTAGTCATGTATTTATATCTTGTGTTTACATTATCCATATTATATTTATTATTTTTATCGTATTTACATACTATTATTCTCTTTTCATTATTAGTCGTTTTCCTTTTTTCTTTTCTTTTTCCTTTTATTTCATATCTAGTATCTTATTCTTATTGGGCTTGATTTTTTAGACGAGGGATTTTCGTAAATAACCTCTTTATCTTTATGAGGTAGTGGTAAGCTTTGCATATATTTTGCCCTCCCCAAACCCCATTTATGAGATTCCACTAGGTATATTGTTGTTGTTGTAAATTCCACGTATTGGCATCCATTTGAACTTACACTATTTTATTATGCAGAGATAAGTATTAGAGGTCATCAACATACGCTTCGTTGATCTTATCTCTATCAGCTGATTGGTGAGTCCTCCCCTGCATTCGGAGAATGCCACTTATGTCTTTCTTCTTTAATTTTAGTACATTTATTTGATTTGAGGTAGTCATGCACCTGTCATTGGCACCATCTAGATAGTAGTGATAGAGGTTTCATAGACTAGATTGTTAAGTTATTGATATGATAGAGTTTTTGGTAATTTCTTTTGTACTAGTCTTTGCTCTAGTAATTCTGACGCTAACGCTTAGCACACACCCGTAATTAGAGGTTTGAAGCGGTCGTAATCAAGTATTTAAACTAACCTGGGTTAGGATCATTCCCACGAGGAATATAGTAGACTCTCGATTAGCACACTTTTGTAAAGTGAATTGATATACCCTAATATCTCCCAGAAATAGAAAAATAAAAATTAAATATAACGAGGGGGGATTTTCAATTAAAAATAAATTCTAAACTAAAATAGCAAGTATTTGTAATCAGAAGAAAAATGAACTAGGGCTATGTGTTTCCCATGATTCCCTAAGTAAGTGTTCTTGGATACTTGTAACTCTTTTCTGGTGTGTAGGTACAGGACAGTAAGTTATGTTCTCCTAAATACTTGATCGGGCATCTAGGTGAATTTCATCATATTACTTGATCGGTCTCTGTGATGTTGCGTTACTAACCCTTACTTTTATCCCAGATCAAAACTACTACCCCTAGTAGATTGATTAGTTGAGAAAACTCAATCAACCTCTGTTAATTAAATTTTGCCTATTCATCACTTCCTGGATTGGGCAAGTGAAACTAGGTGAGTTCTAACATTGACCTTTCATTAAAAATCAGTTAAAGTAAAGAAATTAATTAATACTTCCTAACACCATCCAAGAAATTGTAAGTAATACAATTTTATCTTAGTTAATTCATCATGGTTCTCACAATCCTAGTTGTGGATTTAGCTACACATGCTTGAAGTATGATCAGAAATCATGTAAGAAGAATACATCATCGAATTACTTACGCACAAGAATTGATGAATAAAAATCCAAAATTGCAATGAAATTACAAACTTGAATTAACAAAATCACAAAATACAGTTCACAAACTCTCAATCTTGTTATTCTCTCTCTAAAAGTATTGTATTTAATGTTCTCTGACATTATATATTTGATAAAATTCTAAAAACCCTATTTATAGTACTTAAAATATAAAGCTGAAATCAAATAGGATAATTGTGTCGGCGCCAGTTACGAGCACCTTTTATGGCTCATGAGGCAGTTCACAGCTCGTGAGTCGGGGTCTCGTGGAATGTGGTTGCAGCTGCTGGCATCTTTCATGAAACCTTCTTCATGAGTCATGTAAGATTCCACGATCCATGAATGGTTTCATCTGAGCCACTTTTAGTAACTCATCAATTTTTGCTCTTAAATTCATGACCACACTCTATGACTCGTATGATGGTCTATGACTCCTGTTCTGCTCTCGTAGAGTAGGAATCACTTTTCACCCCTTCACTGGAACAACAATCGAAACCTCCTCTACGACTTGTGGAATATCCCACAACCCGTAGAGGGTCTCATAAATTGCCAAATCATCTGCAAATCTGTACTTCAAGCTTAAAACTAAGCCAATACTGAAATCCGACAAAAACAAACAAAACAAATATCAAATCTACTAGCATCGCTTTGAGAACGCATAAAATCATTAAAAGTATTGTATTTTGGCAGCACATCAAAACCTTCAACTTAAAATTGTTGTTTGTCCTCAAGCAACGGACTCAATCTACTTAAGCAACATAGAGAAACATAGACATCAACCCAATAGCACAGAATATATCAAAATCTTAATAGATACCCAAGTCTCCTCAAAACACAAATCATATAGTTATCCGGTTAACAATGCAACTATGACAAGCTATGCAACCACAAATAAGCAACATATCACAATATTAGTCAAGTATCAACAATGCAATGCAAGTGCCCTCACAGAAAGAAGTCCCATCATTCACTCTGGATGATATTTTCAATTCAAGTTTATTGGGACTATATCTAAACACTTACTCTCACAAAAGATATTCAATTAATGTGCCCAATACCATATGCTTTCCCCTATACTCTAGATTGTGACTTGTTGACTAGTCTGACTAGGATCACGTTAGGACTTTCCAAGCTTGTAATGTAGGCTCAAGGGGTTTTGAAGTGATTGTATGGATACATAGTGATTGTGGCCCTCCTTGATACTACATTATTCATCATTTTTACCCTACCAACCTATCACATTTCTTTTTTTCTCCCTTTTTCCCATTTTTCAACTGCTTAAGGGTATTGTTTTCTTCTTTTTAATGCTTTGCCCTTATTCATTTACACTATTTGGAACTTTGAAAAATTTATCATTTTTCTTGCAATCCTTTCATTCTTTTTCTTCCCTTCTTTGTATCACTAAGTGTTTTTTCCTTTTTTATAACTTCTCCTTATAGCCACCCTCAACTTAGGCTTTTGGCTAAGATGAAGTGCACAATATCTATCCTCTAAACCAGGGCCACCTTTTGGGTAGCCACCCTCAAATTAGGCTTTTATCCTAAGTTGAGGTTCACAGTGTTCAAGGAAACACCAGAGTCAAGTTTGGGATTATTATTTATTAAGGTCCAGGCTTATTAGGTGTTTATAAAGAATAGGGTCAATGTTAGGCTCAAAAATAGGGATCAAGGGATAATTAACATCTTTAGATGGTTATATTTAAGCTAAGTGGGCTAAATCAGAACAACGGCCTAAGATCCTTTTCTAACCAACTAATCTAGAGTCTAAATACTGAGCAACAGGGCAAGTTCTGAATTAAAGCACAATGATGAATTATGTAATTACGCTCACTCACTCATGCCACTGCTTTCCATCTTAACACAACTAACAGATCATGTTTTTTATCACAGTTCAAACACTTATCAAAACAAATACTATCAGATAACCTAATCATGCATGGTTACTATCAAACTAGCAAAACAAAAACTTTTGGTGGGTATCATTTTTACATAAGAATTAACTATGTCATGGGTATCAGTACTATGTACTAAGAATGCTACCTAAAATGTTTTAAATATGTCGGTTCAACATAAAATAAAATTCGCGGGAAAAGAACACAAGCAAGAAAACCCTTTGAAATAAAAAAATAAGAGTAGTTATAGGCCAAAGTTACTCAGACTTCACTGAGGTCCTATAACCACCCACACCCCATCAAAAAGATTGTGCATTGTCCTCAATGCACGTGAACAAAATATAAAGAATTGGGGTTAGAAGAAACACACCTGGGCGCCTAAGAGCCTCTCTCAGTCTCGCTTTGTCCACCCTCCATAGGCATGTGGACTCGTTAATAGTAGGAGCAAATCGGGAGGTACCCTAACCTCTAATCAACTGGCGTGCGTGCTCTTGTCTGCCTCCTCCTCCTCTCGAAATCTGGCAGGGCAATCCACAGGTCTTTTTCCTCTGTTCGCTCACCACCAAGGCACTCCGCATTTGCATCATCTGTGCGGGGCTCTTCCCAAGGGAAGTTTATATTGGCTCCTCTAGAGCGAACAAATCTACAATAGGTGCTGCAGCTGGCATGGTAGATGGCAAGCCTAACGGAGTAACCAAAGTTGCAGCAATGTCAGCCTGAAGTTGTTAATCTTTGTCTGCATAGTCGACAGATCAATGGGAGTTATTGTGCGGAGGCTCGTCTGGATCCGCTCCTCAAATGCGTCGATGCGGGCATCCACCGATGTAAGTCCCTCACTGATGGCACTAATCATGAATGCTTGCACATGACTCTCCGCCTCTGTAATAACCTGGCAGGCCTAAGGCCTCAATTATTGAGGTAATTAAGCCAACTGTGACTCAGCATGCATTAGTCTTTATGCCAGAGCTTGAAAAGATATTACCGACACAAGTGCAATGCAGACAGGTGATTAAGTCATGAACACGGACTCTAGAGAAGCGGCAATAGTAATGGTGGGCCTCCTCCCCATAGTAGTCTTAGTCTGTGGGGGCCCTTTGTAGTCCATACAGTGGCAGAACTGGAGGGCTCGGTCGGAGGCACTAAGGCAAGCAAATTTGGAAGTATCACCTGTAGCCTCGATGCCCGACATAGAGCAACTGGATTCTTTTCAGCCTTGATCAAACTGGCATCTAATGTGTGATGCACCTCCAGTAGTATGTTCACGTGGTGCAGTATACGAACCCCCGTCATCAAACATAGATGGTATATCAAACATGGGAAGGGGATCACCGTGGACCCCCTCAGGGTTGCCTCATGTATCAACTCTATGATCAGTAGAACCCAGTTGATAGCATAGCCAGCCAAGATATTAGCCCCCAAAATAGCTCTCTCCGATGTCAAGTTATTATCTGCAAGAATCGGCCCGATCCTCGAGCGATAACCTGTAACGACTCAAAAAAAATTGAATCTTGAATTTTTTGTTAAGGTCATATTTGAGCTTGTCTTGGTTAGTCTATGAGTCTCCCGAGTCTCTCTTGCATGACCATCTTGGAGTAATTCGTATTGGTTAAATTTTGTTTGACGTCTTGTAGAGGTGTTGAATTTAAATGGTCATATCTCTTGGTATGGGATGAACTGTGTGGGATACGACCTATCAAAGTAAAGCACTTCGAGTTATCTTCACAACGTAATTGATTTAACTCAAATCGGAGTACGGATAGGAAAGTTATGGCTTTTGAGGTGAGACTGTCTGTGCATAAGCATTCTGGAAAAAAGAAGGAAATATTGGCTGAGTCGGGGTCTCATGGATGAACCACAGACCGCGTGGGGGTTCCCGGCTCGTGAGCCCATTCTTGGGGTGATCCAATGTGCATCCTTGATGATGGACCAAGTCCCCGAACCAAGTAAGGCTCCACGGACCACTTCACGGTCCGTGTGATGCCTCACGGTTTGTGAAAGAACCTGTGGAGTGGTCCAGAGAGTTTCTTGGACCCTGAGCTAGAACTTCGAGCTAAGTGAGGATCCACAGACTAGTTCACGATCCATGTGATGCCTCACGGCCTGTGAACCAGTCGTGGAGTGGTCTAAAAAGTTCCCAAGATTTGCGAGCCAAGGTCGTGACCATGTTTAGCCACACGATCGAGTTCATGGACTGTGGGCCGTTGTACGGTCCGTGTAGTTTTTTTGCGTCTCTAGTTCCCAGATATTTTCTCCATTTCATTAATGATTAAATTGTAATTTTAATTGGTCATAGGGTCATTTAGTCTTTCTAAACTCTCCTAAAACCCTTAAATTGAATCCTAATCACTCTTAATTCATTCAATCTCTTGAATCTCTTCAAAATAATCTCCCTATTTTTCTCTCAACCTCCATTAAAGTCAAGCATGGAAATTTGATTCTTCTTCAGATTCTTCTTATTCTTTTTTAGTAATTAAAGGTATGTGGGATTGATTCATGATTATTCTTTCAACCATGAAGACCTAAAACTCCTTTTTTCAATTTTGATGAATTTTGACTTCCATTGAAATTGGGTCTTTTAATTTATGAATATTTTGCTTCAATTAAAGTGTGGGTTGTGTTAATTTATTGATTTCAAAGTGGATTGAGCCCCTAATTGATGAATTTCCATTGATTTCATGATGTTTCAAAAATGCATGTCCCCTTGGTTCTTCAATTCAAGTATGGGTATTAAGAATTTTG
>JBCEWC010003905.1:0-28823 GCA_038996855.1 Solanum aculeatissimum | reverse complement strand
GTGCTAAGAGATATGACCCTCCAAAGTAGACCCTCGAAAAAGGCTTCACTTGGAAATTTCGGATTTTGATACGGTTGTTCTAAAATTTGGGTTAGACCCATTTTCCACTCAATTTGGCCCCCTAAGCAAGAATATGAAGTCGGAATTTTGAAAAATAAAATGGATTTTTAGATAGAGCTAAAACAAGTTTCCGGTAACTTTCGAAGCACATTTTTAGGAACTTTTTGGGTCGTTTCACGTGGTCCTTCACTTGATTCTTAAAATGTCCAAAATCTGTTGCACCTTCACGAACACCTTCATGACCAGTGAAGATGTTCACGAGCCGTCCAATGCTATCGTGGTCCTTGCCTTGTGTTTTCTTGTGTCTTTGCTGCCTTGGTGCTTTCCACGATCACCTTCACTGCTCGTGGAGTGCAACACGAGTCGTGCAAGGTGTCATGGTGAAGCTTTCAATGATGTTCCAGGAAGCCTCAACTTGGAAGAGCAGTTTCACAATCCGTCGAACACACCACGAATCGTGAACCCTCTCATGAAGTGTTTCTTTGCTTCTTCTTGTTCCACTTTGGCTTCAATTGCTCCTGGAGCATTTAGGTACTGCCTCTCCTCATTCACACCATCATTGAATTGCATCACTGATCATAGGAAAAGACAACTTCTCAGCACAACACAAACAACATGTCTTGATCATTTTTCTAAGATGGCCTATGTTGTGTGCGTTCTAGCTTTTGTTGTTGCTTTATTGTGACTTTACAGTGCAATGGAATGCTTTTCTCGAGCACCTTCACGGATCATGAAGTGAACTACAAGCCATGCAGGGTCTATTGGTGAGGCGCTTGGTTGCACACAGTGGTTCCATGCCATAGATTTCCTCCATGGCAGCCCCTTCACGATACCATGGCAATTGTGAAGAGCACCACGAGCCTTGAAAGGCTTCGTGATGTGAAGTTTTAATTCCAGTTGATGTGTTTTGCCATTGTATGTCCAGTAGTTATTCTAGGATACTTAGGCATGTCATGTGAGTTGGTCTTATTCCAAATAATCCTCAATTTTGTCCACTTGTTGCTTTATTGGATACAAACATATGTGTCTTCAAATAGCCTTAGCTCCACACGCTTCATCCAGCCATCCAAGTGATACCAACTACTCTCATTGCTTGTCACAGGTTGTCCACAAATGACTGCTTTCAAAATCAGGCCAACCTTTAACTCAAATTAGCCCAACGTCCGATAAATCATTGGAATCTTCGTTTTCCTACAAAAAAACACAAAATGCATATTAAAATAACAAATGTGCTTAAGAACTCACAATAATTATATATTTTAGGCGTCGTAAAATGCATATTTTTATTACTCATCAACACCCTCAACTTAGAACCATTCCTTGTCCTCAAGCGATGACTAAAAATAAAACATAACGACGTGCAACTACAAGTGTTTAACATGATGTATATAGCAACCCCTCAATTATCAAACTCATGCCAAAAAATAAACTTGCAACGTACTTGCACCCAAACAGACTCACATAGATCAAGTTAAGCATTATACCATATATAGTTGGCTTAAATAAGCTTAATGACATAGATGAACGAGTCAGAATAGCAACCAGGCAGTGTAAGGATAGTGCCCTCACTACAAATAAGTTTCACACATGATATACAAATGCAAAATAGAGACTGGAATGTAGACACTCATGCTCACAAAAGATTTTCAGCTGACACACAAGTATAGACCATATGCTTACCCTTATTTTCACCACCTTGACTTTCAAATGACCTTTTTAGGATCACTTTAGGACTTTTACAGCTTGTAACGTAGGCTCGGGCTAGTAAGGTATATTTAGGATCAAAGTGACTAATTTTCTCCTCTAAGACACTACTTTGTCTTAGCCATCTACTTTCGGCCCCCAACTCTTATTGTCCCTATTTTTACCACATTCTTTGCCAATGGGAGTGATTTCCATTTTAATTCATTCATTTTATTTTTGCTCTTTTGCTTTACTCACGATCACACCCCAAACTTTTTTTCTCTCCTTTCCTTACTTGACTCCTTTCATACCTTACTTTTCTGTATTTTTTAGAATAGTCACCCTCAACTTAGGCTTTTGGCCTGAGTTATGGTGCACAATGTCTTTCAGAGGACCAGCGCCAGTATAAGCCACTCTCAACTTAGGCTTTTGGCCTAGGCTGAGGTTCACAATCTCCTTGGAGAGACCAGGTCAAAAGTAAAGATCTGCAGATAGACAAGAAAGGTGAGTTGGGCAATTACAAAGAAAAGTTCTATTCGGGCTCAACTTTTTGTTCAAAGGGAATAATTTTATTTGGTTGGTCAATTTCAAGCTAACTGACTTCAGAACAAAAATGGCCCAAGATCCTATCCTAATCCAATCATTCAATTGTCTCAGTGGGACTAATTAGGTAAGTTCTAGCTCATAAGTGTATCAACCAAATCAGACAAATAAGCTCACACGCATATGGCACATATCCTACAGTATTCAACACTAACCAACCCAGTCATGCTTCATTCATCAAAGTGCCAACTATATAATGTATACAATGTTTTCCAAGAATCACACAAGTTAGTCAGGATTGGATGCATGCACACACAAACTTTTTTAAAAAAATTAATTAGGGCATTTTCTACAAAAATTATGGGTTACTATAGACTCTTGTAAACAATAATATTTACCCAAACAAACAACTTAAACATGTTAGTTCTACTAGATAATACACCTTCAGAGAAAGGAAACATGGCAAGAAAAACTCCTCAGGGTTCAGGATGCCCCACTCCCCACAAAGCGTTTATGCATTGTCCCCAATGCATGACAAACCAGTGTATAAAGCAAGGGAAGTTATCATAGGTGTGATGCCTTAGGCATCAGTAGTACCATACCTGATTACTCAGACTTCATCAAGTATCCTCATAGGTTGCCTCTCATGCAGTGCCTGATTTATTGTTGTGGCACGAAATACCCAAAGTTACAATCAATATTTAGTCCGAGGAATTGAAACAATGTCACTAGGTAGTGCATCATTCTTCCTTTGATTCATTATTGCTGAAAGCTGGCCTATTTGTTGTTCTAAGTGCTTGATTGAGGCTGAGTATGACTTAACCATCTGATTCATTCTCAACACATCACTCTTCAACTTTTTGACTCCAACTTCAATCTCATCAACTTTCTCAAGCACTTTTGTCACCATCTCTTCCAACCAAGAGTTACTCGACCCTATTCCAGCTTATCTCTATTTATGGGATATACATATACACCGTTTTGATCATTTTTATAATTATCTCTTTGCTGCCAATTTTCATGATCACGGTTGTCCCCTCTATCATAGTATCCAGCCCATTGATAGTTCTAACCTGGGTTCTCGAAGTTATAAGTCTAGAAACCCCCCTGATTGTTTATAAACTTGGCATCTTCATGAAAGTTGAATCTTAGCTTATCATACCTGGCAAAGGTGTCCATAGCTTTAACTTTTACTAATTCTCCACCTAACAGCCTCTTAGTCAACAAGTCTATTTGTGTTCGCATGTGAGCCATATCTTGGTCCCACTCTTCCTCTCTTTTGCTTTTCTCAATAATCATCTCAAAAATGAACCCAGAATAGTCTCCATCTCTGGTGAACCAAGCCCTATAATTCTTTTCCACTTGATCCAAAATCACAATGATGTTTGGGAATGTTTTGTCCATATATGATCCTCCACATATTGCATCAATTATTGTCTTGGTCACAAAGTTGCAGGACCTATAGTAAACCTCTTTCAAGTACTCTTCTCTGAGATTGTGGTTGGGGCATTGTTTGAGCTTTTGACTGATCTCTCCCATGTCTCATGTAGTGCTTTGGTCGGCAGCTACTTGTGGACCCCAATCTCATCTTTGACTTTTAGTTTGCTTGACCCAGGGAAGAATTTTTCCAAGAAAGCCTCTTTCAACTCTCTCCAGGTGCAAATAGAATCATGAGAGAGTTCATCTAGCCACTTCGTTGCCCCACCAGTCAGAGAAAATGCGAACAATCTCAAATGGATTGCTTTTTGATTGACAACTAGAATCTCAGAAGACTGACATGTAGCCACAAAGTTCATGATATGCTGATTTTCATCCTCAGGTATAGCTTCGCTGAACAATCCATTCAAGGTGATCATCTGAAGCATAGTGCTAGTGATGGTAAATTTGACACCTGTTGGCAACGAGGGAAGGACTATTGCCTATATAGCCCCAACACAATCATCATCACCATATATTGCTTATGGCTATTAGAGGCCAGGCAACCTAGGTGTAGGTTGTTGCTTTATAGGTGGTGTTGGTGGCACCCCATCATAAATCAGATCATTAAAACTTAGGCCATCGCTACCCCCATTATTAGGATTCAAAGCCTACTCTCTCTGCCTCTGTGCTTCACAATTTTGTGCATTTATCCTCCTAATAGATCTTTGCAGCTCAGGGTCATAGGGACATTTCACCCTTACTTTGGGTGGATGGCATGCACTACTTGTTCCCTGTACAGAAACGCACAAAAAAAAAGTAAAATCAGAAAATAGAACTACAATAAAAAATAGAAAGCAAGTAGATTATTTCAAATCCATATTCCCCAATAACGGTGCCATTTTTTATAACGTTCAAACATACTTCTTTTACAGAATATGGATGGTCCTTAGCAGTCTATTTACCCAATTTAGAGTCAGGGTCGATCCCACATGGAATACGTTGAAACAACTCTACTAGTTATCCTATTTTAGTTGTTGGTTATATTTCTGAAAAATAAACAAATATAGAAAAGTAAAAATTGGGGGGTTTGATTTAAGATCCTAACTACGAGTGTGACTCGAAAATAAAATAAACTAAGGCTCAGATAGTTTGATGGATGACTAAGGTTACAGTTCCCATGACGTAAAACTAATAAGCATTTAACATCGGGTTCATTCTTCATTATATCACATGCAAAATCTAGCGAGTTTGGTAACCTCTAGTTCACCTCTCGGTCCTTCCTAGAAGCATGTCATTCATCTCCTTCCGATATTAGAAAGGTTTCAATACTAACCCTCGCTTTGGATTTTAGAGAACTATCACCTCCTGATCTAAAGTTCTTTAGATACAAGCTTATCCCCAAGTCTAAGTGTACCATCACCTCCCGGGCTCAAGTGACTCAAACTTAGGTCAATTGTTTCTATCTCCCGCTGTAATCTCCTTTTCCTAATCATTAATTTCCTCCCGACAACTAACGAATACATGAAATTTCTCAATACATACACTCATCAAGAAAGACTTTTAAACAAAGGAAATCACAATACATGCAAGACAATTCACAAATAATACCCTACGTTTGCCTATTTTGTTATAATGTCATGGTTCCCACAACCCTTGTTGTGGGTCTAGATTATTGTACTTGCAAGGTTTAGAGTGTGAATCATAACATAATCCATGTTAAAATCACTTACAAGGGATAAGAACTCAATTCTTAATTCACATGCTAAAACGCAGAGCAAAACAAGAATTAAAAACTTAAGACAATAAGCAAAACTCACAACTAATGTTGTTGGAACTTAGCCACTGTCCAGCCATGTTTGATGAAGGAAAAATATGGAATGTATTTAGAAAAAGTCATGCAAAGAAGCCCCAAGTCAAGGGGTATAATGTTCTCCAAGAAAATAAAACCTAAGTTATATATATAGTCTTAAAACTCTTCTAAAATAAGTAGAAAAAGGATTCCTAAACTGATTAGGATTTGAGCTTTTCTGGACGAAGTATACTTTAACGAAAAGGAATATGATCCGTGGTCCTTCACTTGATGCTGAAAATGTCAAAAATCAGCTGCACCTTCACGAACACCTTCACGACCAGTGAAGGTGCTCACGAGTAGTCCAATGCTATTGTGGACCTTGCCTTGTGTTTTCTTGTGTCTTTGCTGTCTTGGTTCTTTCCACGATCACCTTCACGGTTTGTGGAGTGCACCAAGATTCACTCAAATGGTCGTCGTGAAGCTTTAGACAGCGTTCCTGGCTGTCTCAACCTGGATGAGCAGTTTCATGATCCGTTGAACACACCACGGATCGTGAACTTTCTCATGGAGCATTTCTTTGTTTCTTCTTGTTCCACTTTGGCTTAAATTGCTCCTAGAGCATTTAGGTACTGGCTATACTAACTTCATACCATCAGTGAATTTCATCACTGATAATGGGCAAAGGCAAATTCCCAACACAACACAACCAACATGTCTTGATCGTTTTTCCTAGATGGCCTATGCTATGTGCATTCTAGCTTTTGTTGCTGCTTTATTGTGACTTTCCAGTGCAATGGAATGTTTTGTGTGAGAACCTTCATGGATCATGGAGTGCGTCACGTGCCTAACAAGATCTCATGGTGGATCATGGAGTGTGTCACGTGCCTAACAAGATCGCATGGTAAGGCGCTTGGTTGCACACAGTGGTTCCATGCCATAGATCTCCTCCACGACAGCCTCTTCACGAAACCATGGGAATCATGAAGAGCACCACAACCCTTGAAAGGCTTCGTGGTGTGAAGTTTTGCTTCCAGATGATGTGCTTTGCCATTGTATGTCCAGTAGTTATTCTAGGCTACTTACGCATGTCATGTAAGTTGGTATTATTCCAAATAATCCTCAATTCTGTCCACTTGTCGCTTTACTAGATACAAACATATGTGTCTTCAAAATTCCTTAGATCCACACACTTCATTTAGCCATCCAAGTGATTCCAACTACTCTCATTTCTTGTCACGGGCTGTCCACAAATGACTACTTTCAAGTTCAAGCCAACCTTCAACTTAAATTAGCCCAACGTCCGATAAATCATTGGAATCTTTATTTTCCTACAAAACAAACATAAAACGCATATTAAAATAAGAAATGCGCTTAAGAACTCAGAATAATTCTATGTTTTAGGCATCATAAAAGTCATATTTTCATGACTTATCATATATTCACCAACCACAAGAGTTTACAACATGTATTTAGCTAAAGGGATTTGAAGCTAAGGAAAAGAAGGTGGTTGGATTTTCTAAAGGACTATGATATGACTGTGATGTATCACCTCGGCAAGGCTAATGTTATGGCCAATGCATTTAGTAGACTGTATATGGGCATCATTGCACATGTTGAGGATGAGACGAAAGAGCTAGCCAAAAAAGTACCTTGTTTGGTTCGATTGGGTGTGAGGTTAATAGATTGAACAATGGTGGTGTACTTGTACAAAATGGGGGGAATCATCTTTGATAGCAGAGGTTAAAGAAAAACAATACATGGATCCCACTTTGGGTGAATTGAAGAAGTTGGTGGTTGATAAGAAGGTTGAGGTCTTCTCTCAAGGGGAGATAGAGTGCTTTGCTTCCAAGGGCGATTATATGTCCCTAATATAGATGGTATAAGGGAGAAGGTACTTGATGAGACTCATAACTCTATGTATTCTATTCATTCGGGATCCACCAAGATGTATAGAGATTTGATATATGTATATTGGTGGAATGGTATGAAGAAAGACATAGCAAGGTGTGTGATGAGGTGTCTAAACTGCCAACAAGTAAAGGTGGAACACCAAAGATCAGGTGATTTGGCCCAGGACATTGAGATACCTACTTGGAAACAGGAGGAAGTGAATATGAATTTTATTACGAGTTTTCCAAAGACTAGTCTACAATTTGACTCAATATGGGTGGTTGTTGATAGAATGACAAAAATAACCCACTTTTTTCCAGTGAAAACTTCTTGTAGTGCCGAAGATTATGCTAAGGTCTACATTCAAGAATTAGTAAGGTTACATAGGGTACCATTGTCCATTATATCGAATTGTGGTGCGTAATTTACTTCTCATTTTTTAAGATCTTTCCAAAAGGGCCTTGGCACAAAGGTGAAGCTAAGTACCATATTTCATCATCAAATGGATGGGAAAATTTAAAGGATGATCCAAACATTAGAGAATATGTGCAGGGCGTGTGAGCTTGATTTCAAAGGTAGTTCCGATGATCACTTACCTCTTATTAAATTTTTTTACAATAATAGTTTTCACTAGAATATCGAGATGGCACCGTTTGAAGCCTAAGGTACCTAAATATCACCTATCCTTCAAAATTCTCACCAATAAGTGTTTCCTTGTCATATTGCATGCATGCATGATGATGAGACTATTTTAAATGATGTTTGATGCATAATTTCATGATTTTATGAAAATGATGTTTATGTTGCTTTTTTGCGTTCATGATGAGTTGCTAGTTAAGTTTCTACTCTACGCAAGCTTCATTTTGTCTCATTCGAGGATAAATAATCCGAAGGGAGAGATATTATAAAACCCCTATGTTGAAAAGCTAGTAAAATGGAAAAGTTATAGAAATTTTAAATTGGACTGATGTTATGAGCCAAACTATGGCTCGTGGATTGAACCATGGGTAGTAGACAAGTCTAGTGGTTGAGGTCCAGAAGTTGGTGAAAATTTTTGTTACTGGAATGCATTGTACGAAGGACATTATGAGTCGTACTTAGGAATACGGCTCGTAGATTGAGTCGTGAATGGAACCCTAAAGGGATAAATATTTTTCTAAGTCTGAAGGTTTCTACGAAGAGATCTATGGTTCATAAAAGGAACTACGAACCAGGAGTGCAAATTCCACTAGCTAAAATTTTGGAACACTCAAAGTACAAGAGCCAAGTACGACCTATATTTCAATCTATGGTTCGTAAATAGTGGCTCATAGATAGATCTGGCAGTTTTTAAATGAGGGTTTTTTTTTATCATTTTTGACCTGTTTAACTCCTAAACTATGTTATTTTGACCCTACTAACTACTTAACTGACACAAACCCTATAAAGCCTGTTTTAAATTTATTCCTACTCATTCACTCTCAAATTCTCTCTCAAAATTCTAAATTTTCTCTCTCTAATCAAGGACCTCATTGGAGCTAGGGTTTGAATCTTTTGCTGAGGATTCTAAGGTTTAATCACCCTAAATATTAGGGCTTCTCACTTGAGGTATGTAGGGCTTCATTCATGGACTATATTTATCCATGAAGTCCAATTCAAAAACTTCTTTTTCTCAAAGTTTGAGCATGTATTTCTATGGATTTTTTATGATGGCATTCCAAATGATTGGATTATGATTATTATATGATTACTATACTTAAATATGCATGAATTATGAAGAATTATATGATTTTTATGGTTTCCAAGTGGTTTCAAGTATATGATTGCTAGGGCTTGTTGAATTGATGTGGGTTCCTTTACTAATGATCCAAATTGATTTTCAATGCATGATTCTCACATGATTTTAATTTAATTGCATGATTTGAGCTCAATTGTTCATGAACTCATACATGGTCCTAATTTTCTATGTCAAAGTTATGATTTTAAGTATGAAAGCATGATTTGATAATGATGATGATATGATGATGAGGGTGACTTAAGACTCTAATGTTGATGAAATGATGATAAGATGGAGAGTATACCCACACTATATTCAAAGTTATGTAGGTGGGCTATTCCTATGTTATTGTAACACCTTGCAATCTTAGGATCTGAAGTTTGTCGTTGAAAATACATAAGCTTGAAACTAGTGATGCCTCACTTGTACCTATATTTTTAGGATAATTAACATAAGTGGGGAGCGTGTTGGAAGAGGATTTGCTTCATGAGAGACCTCTACTACTTAATTGAGTTCAAAACTTTCTTACCGATTAAGTTTTTGCATTAGATTATGCAAGGGTCATTTGTAAATGACCATAACTTTTATCAGACAAAGAACTAGGTGACCCATGACCTACCAAATCAAAGGTCTTTGCATTAACTTTCTGACACAATCAATTTCACCTCATTTGGAGTTTGGAGTAAAAATTTGACCATTTTACTACGGACAACCAATGCAGAGTGAAAATGACAACTTGACTTACGAGTAGTGGTTTAAAAATGACGGTCCATCCTATTAATTCGTGAAAAACTTCAAAAAGTCCTTTTTGAGACCACAACTTGATGAACCAAACTACAAATTGTAGATGCTTCAATGGGTCGTGGTTTGGGCTTGTTGAATGGATCTAGAGACCCCAAAATTTTCTAAATAATTCATGAATGGGTTTCTACTGTTTCTACGGGTTGTTGATAGTCCCGTGGATAACTTGAACAATGTTTTTAAGAAAGGCTATTTTCATTCTTTCTCACCTTTTAAGCGTAAACCCGTTAGTTTTCACCTAATTAAATCCCTAAAATGTGATTCTTCAACCCATTAACGCTCAGAATATTCTCCAACTTAGAACATATTTTCAAGAGGACAAAAGATAGGGATTTCAAGAATATCCTTCAAAATTCTTCAAGAATATAATTCCAACGGGTATGTAAGGCCTACTAAAATCCTACTATATTATCTTACCATCATATAACTACTAGTTTCTTCATGTATCAAGTTATTAGTTGAGAACAAGATTTCTTCATTATGAGAAATTGATCTTGTTTGTGTTATTTTTGAAGAAAAGCATGAAATTTACTAAATTTTCTACTATATTGAGGTCCTAAGTTGAGATACTACTTTTAATTATTAAACCCTAAGGTTACTATGCAAAATTTATGAAATTCCAAATTTTGCTTTAAACTCAAGAAAAGTACCAGCATAATTATTTTATGAATAGTGAAGAGTGAAATCTATAATCTTAAACAATTTTAAGAAAAGTTAAGAGAATGCTAAGTTGGGCTAAGTCTCAAAGAGAAGAGAAGAAAAGTAACACTTTGAGCAAATTATATTCTTTTAAGTATGAGAATATGATTAGTATTTTTTGGAGTAGATTTGAGCTCCGATATGGGTAAGAGTATAATAACTCGAACTCATAAACTACGTAGCAAGATAGGATAGGATTGTACCAAGAGTACAACTCTTCATTGCCAATAAGATGGCCCAGTTTTGGGATGGATCCACTCCCCTAGTTTTCGTCGCTTACCCTGGCAAAGTATGGGATAGTTTTGGTAGCATGGGAAATACCTTGTATCATCACAAAGCTCATAGTGATGGTTGTCGGTTAGAGAAACTCTCCAAGCTAAAGTAGAATAATTCTTGTATATAGAGTTTCAGTATATGATATTACTTTTAGCATTCGCTTTATTTATTATTTTTATTGACATATTTTGGGATATGGTTTTAGTTACTTCTGAGTGTACATTGAATATACGGATATCCTTCGTACATGCATCATTTTATGATGCAGACACAGGTGACAGAGTCCCTCAGTAGATGCTCTGTTCAAGATCAGCATTTCATTCAGCTATTGGTGAGGCCTCTTGCCAATCAGGGACTTCAAATTCTTTATTTCTATTTCAGTATTTATTTTCAGTTCCAGTTATCATGGGCCTATCACGATAGTTGTTTCAGGTTATCTTAGTTAGAGGTTCCATAGACTGGATGACATGAGTTTTAGTTCTTACTTTCATTTATTATTGGGATATTTCCTCTATTTAGTTTTTTTCAAAATATTGCAGTCTCTTTAGCTCATTTATATAAGCCTATCATTAGTCTTTCACTGAGTAAAGTAGCCAGGCCAAGTATTTTTCTTGGGACCAGAGATGGTTCTGGTTGCTGGCCACATCCAAGGTGTAAACTCGGGGCGTGAAAGTTATGAGATATTTTCATGATATTATGATGCCTATTTTACAAGCTTTGAAAGTATGATTTCCAAATTATGATGATATCAATGTACATGCATGATTATTATTATGTGGGATTTCACATAGCATTGAATGAGCTTGTGTAAGTGGGAAAATCCCCAAGGGTCCTTATATAAATCCTCAAGTCTCATAACTATGTATTGTTTATTATTGTGTGCTTATAGGGCCAGCTAATAGATTCATATAGCATTATGTTCATGTGATGCTCACTATTCTAGGGTTAAGCCTACAGGGTGGGGTTTTTATGTTCATGTGACACTCACTAAGCTAGGTTTAAGCCTAAAGAGTAGGGTTGAGTCTACCTTGGAAAAGTAAACTCTCTTTCGCGCAGTGTAGAGGGAACATTAGGATTCCATGTACTAGTCCAAAAGGTCTTATTGCTAGTTATGGTCGTATTCCCACATATGTATGCTAGGTTATCAAAGGTTTTATGATGATTCCATTCATCATTTTAAACATTCATTCATCATTCATATCTTGTCCTTATTCTATTGTTATGATTATGCATATTGCCATTATGATATGATGTTTCTTGATGCATGGCATACCTATATTTTTAGTACATTCCATGTACTAAAGAATACTCTTTGCCTACATGATCTAACCATGTAGGGACAGGGGACGAAAGACTATTCCTCCATTTCATAGTAAGAGTTGGATTGTGCTTTGAAGATTATTAGTGAGTTCCATACTTTGGGGAGAAACCTTGTTCATGTTATGATTTCATATGTTGAGACCTTATGATCTTGAGGGTGAGCTAGTAGCATGTTCTAGACCCCTCCAAGATCTATGATGTAGAGGCATGTTTTGGACTTATGATGTTATAATTCCCCTAAGGGAAACTATGACTTTGATGTTGCTATGTTTTGTTTGCTTACTCTTTTATGAATTGCTTATTTTTATGTTATGTATGTTTATGATATGAACAAGAGGCTTGGATGGGACTCATTTCGGTGTCACATTTTCCATGTCATGGCTAGGCCTTAGGTTTGTATCATGACAATCCTCTCCCTCAAACTATGAGGTACATATTTCACTTAGAAGGCCTTGGAGAACTGGGTCCATGTCAAAAATGGTGATCTTCCTGGCTTGAAACTAAGATAAGACCTCTTCCACTGCTTCGCTAGTCCATCTAGTTGGAATGTAGTGTAATCAACCCTCGTAGGATTCAACAAACTTGAGGTTATGCAACTCTCCTAGCAACTACAAAAAACTCATGGCATCCTCGCCTAAAGCACCTAAAATTCTAGGAGGGCCCACTTTGATAAACCTCTCTAATAGCTTATGCTCTTCCATAGTCATAAATGTCCTAGTTGTCAATAGTTCAGCGAGTTTGGGAATCAATTGCACCACTTGATAGGGAGTTATAGTAGTAGGCTGTGAATTTAGAGTCGTGTCGTACAATATCCTTACATGGGCCAAAGTATGTACCTCCTCTCGGACCTGAGGTCTAGCTAATGTACTAGGCATAGTAGTTGCTCGATACATACTCTTTATTAATCTAAGGATCCTAGCCAGAGTATCCCATAATACTAGTATGGCCATGAATTTGGGTAGAAGCTGGGTTGGATCCTTCTCAACTAGCTAATGCTCAGAGTGCTCAACCTCAAATTAGGCTCTGGTGTTGGTGCTCTCTCTTGATTGCAAGCTGGTTATGTGTCCTGAGCTTTGTCTCGACCTCTATGACAGCCTTAACCTCTTCCCTAGTTTGAGGATCTATTTGTGGGTGCAAGAGGCTCTCCCGTCGGTGGTAGATCTCATCCTCTCCATCTAAGAAAGAGTGAAACAACACATTTTAGGTACTTTATCATTTATGATGCATGATTAAATCTAAGAATAATGAATTTATACCTAACAATGTCCTATAGCCTCCTGAAGATCGGATAAAGATGTCAACATAATAATTTGTAGGACTCTACTATACACTTACTCCTCTAAGGGTGAGACCAATGAATCTAAGCTCTGATACCACCCTGCCACAACAAAAATTTGGGCCATGACGATCTCTATAATAACCGCTAAGTAGGTAAGCATTGTAATACCGTATATGTTGAATACCATATAGTTGGAAAGCCAGAATAGGGAAGAAACGTTGTGAAGCTAATTTCTAGGAGTAGGATTTAAGATCTTAATCTACAGCTTGTAGACTATTTTATGATTCATAGATAGGCTTCATGGATGGGCATTAGCCTTGGGAAAATTCTAGAAAAATTTTAGCAAACCATGAGGGCTATTTACAAGCCATAAAATGACTATGAGCCCTAAACGAGGCTCGTAGATGAAGGCCCAGACTTAGGGAAATTGGTTGGTTTCTGAACTTGTTTTATGAGAGGATGAGCCCGTACCTATAAGTATGAGCTATACATTGGCCTCGTAGATAGGATGGTGAGAGGGTAAAATTTGACCAAGTGTTGAGGCCATCTACAAGTAGCATCTACGACCCGTAAAAGGAACTGCAGATCATAGGCTGAGGTCATAGTTTGTGATCCAAAATCTCAAGCTTCTGAAATTTTAGGATAGACAGTACGAAACCCATTTGGTAAGTCGTAGAAGGTTTACGAGTCGTAGATCCCTCTCGTGGTTCCAATCTGAACAATTTTAATGAAGGGTATTTTTGGAATTTCTTGTTATCCTAAGTCCTAAACTATATCATTTTAAGCTTGTAACAACCCATAACCATCGCTATACTACCCAAATCAACCTTATTCTGAATAATTCACCAAAATTCCCAAACTTCTTGTCCAAGCTTGAGGGTGGAAACCTATGCTAAAGTCGACTCGAGTGTCCAACTCTCTCTATATAGACCTCCAAAAATGTGATGTGAATTGTATACGATAGTTTGAAATGATAGAAAATGGCACCCTATGCAATTAGACTATCTCCTGTATGTAACTTTGAGCCAACCTCTGAACTATAGGTAGTCTAAACTAGCAAAAAGTAAGAAGACTTGGTCAATTAATTCATGAAGACCCAAATAGAATGAAAAACCCAAGAGGTACATGGTAAACCTACCCCAAAGTCAATAGCTATCTACTATGATTACCACTTTTGAATGGGTAGTCTCCTAGTCAAACGACCTAGCCTTCAGTGCTCAAACTGTACCTATTGACAGTTCAAGCACCTAGCTACAAAGGCCTAAATATCTTTATCCCACATCACCAGTAATGCTGCCATAGGTCATGATATATCTTAGGTGCGCGAGGATGAATGGGGTATCTAGAACAGTGGGCCTCCTCAAGATTTAGTCTGACCAAGTTCGAAACTCTAGAAACATAAATCTGGCCTTCAATTCTTAAAATACCCTCAGGATCTAGGGTCACCTTTAGAGCCCCCTCACTAAGCACCTTGTCATGAACTATCCTTAACTATGGGTCATAAAATTGTTGGGTATAAATTTGCTCTAGCAAGGAAGATCTAGCCTCCACACAAACAAGTACCCTATTGAGCTCAAAAATATCAAGTTGTATCATTTGATTCACTAAGAACTGGATGTCCAAATCTAAATTTTGCTCCTCAAATGATAAGTATGCAAAATTCCCCATGTTCACCACCTTCCAGATCAAGGCATCTGCCACTAAATTTGCCTTGCTTGGATGATAAAGAATGGTAACATCGTAGTCCTTCAGAAACTCCAACCATCTGTGTTGTCTCAAAGTAAGGCCCTTCTTGTTGAAAATGTACTGAAGGCTACGATAATAGTCTAGATCTCACAATGGGTACCACATAAATGATGCCTCAAAGTCTTTAATGTGAAGACTACTGCCGCCAACTCCAAATCATGCTTGGGGTAGTTATTCTCATGTACATTTAGTTGCCCTGAAGCATATGCAATAACTATACTCTATTGAATCAAAATGCACCCCAAACTAACATCGAAAGCATCATAGTAGACTGTAAACCCCTAGTCCTCAATAGAAAGAGTAAGAATAAAAATGAAGTCAATAAGGCCTTGAGTATTATATAGCTCACCTCACACTTATCGAACCACTAGAAAGGAACATTTTTCTAAGTTAATTTAGTCAAAGGAACTTCAATAGAAAAGAACCCCTCTAAAAATTAGTTATAATACCCTACCAACCCAACAAAACTACTAACCTCGATAGGAGAAGTGGACCTATCCCAATCAAATATTATTGCCACCTTAGTCGGACCATCATAACCCCATCCCTAGACACCACATGCCCCAAGAATGTCACAAACTCAAGCCAAAATTCATACTTAGTGAATTTGGTATACAACTGATGCACCTACAAAGTCTGCAGTACAATCCTCATATACTACTCATGCTATTCTAGCTCCTAGAGTAGACTAGAATGTCATTGATGAAAAATATAACAAAAGAGTTCGAGTAAGGTCTGAACACAGAATTCATCAAGTTCATAAATGTTTCGGGGGCTTAGCCAACCCGAAGTACATCACTAGGGACGTGTAGTGGCCATATAGAGTCCTAAAGGCAGTCTTAGTAATATTTGTTACCCTAATTCTTAAATGATGATACCCCGACCATTAGTATATCTTAGAGAACATCGCTGCACACTAGAGTTGATCAAGTAAATGATCAATATGTAGCATCGAATACATGTTCTTGATGGTTATCTTATTCAGCTATTTGTAGTAAATACACATAGTACCATCTTTTTTCATAAAAAAAAAACAAAATCACCCCCATAGGGACACCCAATGCCTAATGAAACATCTACTTAGAGCATCCTAAAGTTGTACCTTAAACTCCATCAACTCCATTAGAGCTATCTGGTATGCTAGAATAAAAACTAGTTATGTACCCAGCTTAATGTCAATGTAATATTCGATATCCTATTTAGGAGGAAGACCAAGAAGATCGATAGGAAATAGATCAGAGTACTCTCTAGCAATAAAAATAGAACCAACAGAAGTGAGTCAGAACTAGTATCACAGACATAAGCAAGATAAGTCAGACATCTCTTCTCTAATAATTGTTGAGCCTTGAGGAATGAAATCATGCCACTTGGTATATGACTTATTGTACCTGTCCACACAATTAAAGGAATATCGGGCATACACAAGGTTATGGTCTTGGAATAGCAATCCAAAATTGTACAATTGGGAGATAACTAATCCATGCCCAGAATAAAATCAAAATCTACCATATACAATAAGATAAAGTTTTCTCTATTATCATACCCCAAAATAGATACCACATAGGATCGATACTTTTGATCCACTACTAAAGAATCTCCTAGAAGAGTGTCTACACACATAGACACAAGCAATAACTCACCCAATGCATCCAACCGAGTAGCATAATAAGAAGACACATATAAATATGTAGATACTAAAATTAAATAGAGCATAATCAAGTTAATGAAAGATGGAGACAGTACCTGTGATGAAAGTATCCAATGCCTCCATCTCTAGTTTATTCGAGAAGGCATACATAGAACCATGACCACCTCTACCACTTGTCAAGTTTGTTTGAGGACCTCCTTTAGTACCCTAAAAATTACCTTTGACATTGTGTGTACCCCCTCTGGTTGGATGAATTGGAGCCCTAGGGGCTTGAACTTGCTAATCTTGTTGACCCTGGAATCAGTGATGGCTAATAATGGGGCACTCTCTAATAAAGTGGTCAATCACACCATATTCAAATAAACCCCTATGAGATAACCTAACTGAACCTGAATAACCATTATGGGCTAAATACCTAGAAGACTGACCCTAAAATAATTGAACTAGTGTCTGGATACCCTAACCATTAGTACCCATTGCTCCACTATCAGTAGTCTATAAAGCTATTTGAATTGGTATAACATGTAGAAAATTGCTATGGATAATCTCTGCCATGAGAATCCTTATTATATGACTGATGTCTAGTGAAATTGCCTTAACGGTGAGGTCTCTTATTGCTACGCTATAGGCCTTGTAATGCATAGCCTCTATGGTGCATGCATGGTATTCTATCTACAAAAATGAACACCTAGATGCAACAATCTGTTATGTAGCCAATCTTAAGGAAACAGACAAACCTAGGCACCCACTCTTCCTCTATCGGCATAATCATGGAGGCATGTCTTAAAACCTCATGGAATCATTCCTTATATCAACAACAAACATTGATCTCTACACTAACACACTAATGTTGTGAAGAAACATCGATCTCAAACTACGAGGCACATACTTCTCCAAGAAAGTCTCAAAGAAATGGGTTTATGTAATTAGTGGTAATCTTATTGGCCTGCAACAAAGATAGGACCTCCACCACTACATCACTAGTCCATCCAGTTGAAAAGCAATATAATCTACCCTGTGGGACTCAACTCAATCGAGGTTATGCAACCTTACCTAGCAACTGACCAAAAGCTCATAGGCGTCCTCACCTAAAGCACCTGAAAACTTGGAAGGACCCAATCTAATAAACCTCTCTAATATCTTCTACTCCTCTGTAGTTATCACTATTCTAGATATCAATAGAGGAACAATTGTAGGAAAAATTTGAACCACTAGAAAGGGAATCGAGGTAGTATGTTGTGAAACTAAGGTCTGGTCATATGGTACCTTTACCTACCCCAAAGTTTGTGCCTTCTTTCTAATATAAAGCCTAGCTGAAATTCTAGGCATAGTGGCCGGTCAGGACATGCCCTCCATTAAGTTGAGGATCTTGGCCAAAGTATCTAATAATGTTGGTGTGGCTACAAATTTGGGTGGACACTGAGTTAGGTCCCCCTCAATAGGCTAATACTTGAAGTGTTCAACCTCAAACTCAGGCTCTGGTACTGGTGCCTGCTCCTGATCGTGTGCTGGTGTTGTGCCTCTAGCTTTGCCCCGACCTATGGGTTAACCTTGGCCTACACCTCAGACTTGGGTTCCATATGCAGGCATAGGAGGCTCTCGTCTATATGCAGTAGATCTCGTCCTTGCCATCGGAGAAAGAGTGAAACAACAAATTTCAGATACTACTATTATTTTCAACACATGATCAGAATCAAGAATAACAAATGTAATCCTAACAATTCCCTATAGCCTCCTAAAGATTGGATACAAATGTCATCGTACTGATCCACAAAAATCTACTAGACACTTGATCTTGTAATGGTGAGAACAATGAACCTAAGCCCTGATACAACTCTATCACAACCTGAATACAAATCATGATGGTACCTATCAAAACCCTTGAGCAAGCAAGCCAAACCCAAAATTCAACAGTTTTGTGAAAGATAGTTTGTTCACAATAGATGAATGATAAGAAAATAATAATAAGTGAAAGGAAAAATAATGTTACCAAAGAAATTAGGTCAAGCATAGATATGGAAATTGATACAAAATATATTAAATGCCCAAAAATAATCCAAAGACAAACTGACACTAGACAACCACTCGGACTTGGTATCACTAAAAGTATAATATACTAAGTACAAAAGCTAATAAAGTATATATACAATACAAAAGTCTGACTGTCAAAAATATAAAATATAATTACTGACAAGAAAGGAAGGTAGCAAATCTCTAGATACAGGGAGCTCACCACTATCAAATCTGGTGCGACTACGGATGATCAGGCACGCACTGAGAGTGTCTAAAACTAGGAGTTGCATCCAAAGAGATGCAGAAGCATGGTATGAGTACCAAAAATATGGGTACTCAGAAGTCATCATAGGTCGATTGAGCTTAGAAAGATGCAATATAATAAAAGCAGCATTATGATACCACTAAATAGGGATAAAAGTAAGTAATAAATATAAAGGTAAATACTAAGTTGTGGGAAAATCCATCAACAATTCACAAAAATATAATTATGCAACACGGGCATAATAATATCGGTCATAACCAGAATGCACAAAGATATTCAAATTTTTCGAAGTGATGAAAATAATAAAACCTAGAAAATTATCATGAGTAACCTGAAAATAAACCTTGAGCTCGTCAATAATAAAATAAAGAACACAAAAAATGTATACATGGACCTTCCGGAATTATGTGTCAAGCTTATCAAACATGAGTATAGTAAACCCAGAATATGTCTACAGAATGCTCGGAAATGTACCCCAAACTTATCAATAATAAGAAGATCAATAAATATGATAATTCATGCCAAATCCATACTTTACTAAGTTTTCCAATGATTATCGCATATTTCCATAGATTCTCAAATTTAACACTTCATCATTTTAAAATTCATTACTTAGCATTTCAAATCCAAGTTAATCTAAAATATGCATTCGAGACAAGAATCTTAACAAAATATATCACAATTTGCTAAATGTATTTGACAATAACCAAAAAGTGCACCATTATGTTATAAAATAATCTAACAAGCCAACAAACAATGGCCTGAGTTATACCACCTAAGAGTCATTTGTAAGGATAATTTATAGTTCAAACAGCAAGGATTCACCTAAACTAAGGCTTACTCGGCCTAAAATTCCATTCACTATCCAACAAGGCTACTAACTTCTTAAAAAAAGTCACAATTTATCAAAATCATTTCAAACCTCATTAAACAAATGATACTACTCAAATTATATCAAATTTAATCAAGATAAGTCTAAAAATGATTGTAACCTACCACAAGGCTAAAATAGCACTTGAATGGCTAGATCGAAAATTCTCCCTTCTAAAGCACCTCTAACTTTGTCATTCTATCAAGTTATCAAAGAATGCATCAAAATAAAGTTGAGGATACCCATATTAGAATAATTAAATTCTTATTAGAGTTGAGTCAAAAATTGACATTGAGATTCATACACGAATAAAAAAACTTACTTTGTCACAAGGTTTCAAATAGTCCAACGAACGTTTTCCCCAAAATGCAAACATTCCGAGCACCAGAAGGGCCTAAATCAAACTAAAAAAATTTTAAGCCCTAGTGAATAAACAATGAGAAAAATGAGAAAAACAAGACAAGACTTATACAATTTTAAGATAATAAACAATCCCCCAATGTTGTTGTACGAATTTCCAACCCAAAGAAACAAGAATTGTTGGATTTGTCCAAGAAATGCTCTCAGAAATTTAAAAATTGTATGTTTAGAAATGGGTCTTACCTGTTGGAATGGGTCTGAATTTGATTACTGAACCTAGAAAAATTGGTCTTTATGCAGCCCGTAATTGCATTAATCGGGTCAAGTTATATTTGACAATCACGACGGTCAACCCTGCGATCGCTATAACCAAAAGTCATGTACCTTTATGAATACATCCAGGAAGCCCCCAATTGCCATGGTTAAATCTCCATACCTTTGCAATTACGGCCCCTGGCTTGTGAATGCGAAGAGTACCAGATTTTTGCACCAGTAGTTGAAACTTCAGCAAGGAACCAAAGTTCAAAATTTCTTTGATGAGGGTTTGAAATTTGAACAGAACCCTATCAATGCAAATAAACTATGCTATCTAACTGGGAATAAATTTTTGAACTCAATGAAATCAACAAAATAATCAATGGAGGTTGTATCATCAAGTTGTTGACCAAAGTCAAAACTAACTGAAGAATTAACTCCTAAAATTCCTAAGGGATAAAAACCCATTTTGATCACCTCAAGAACTGAACCAAAGGTCATTCTAGACCAAAATCAACTTTTTGGAGCTAACCACACTGATCAAACTTTCATCCTAGTGCATTAACCCAAAATTTTGACAAAATTCAAACTTGTCCTAAACTTTAAAGTTAAAACGCCTAATCACACAAACTCAAAAAGGCATAAAACTCAAATCAACGTTCCTTCTAGATCAAAATGGACCTTCTGAAGCTGAAGGAACTATTTGAATTTTCATATGATGCTTGAATCACTAGATATTGACTAAAGTCAACCCTTTTCACTTAAAGCATCTAAAAGGAGAAAAACTTACACCAAACTCATCCAACCACCTCGAGGAGTGTGCCACCCATTCTATACCACACAAGGATTATAAAGAAGCTATGGGGAGGGGTATATTGATAAAATCATATAAAAGTATAAAAATATCCTTGGAGGTCATTACAAGGAAATACTATCAAGTAGTTCACAAGTATATATCATACAAATGGGTATATCAAACCATCACCTACTATGAAATTATCATGCTTGAAGTGACAAATAAATTAGTAAGTTCATTATAAGATATCATCAATATGAATACAATTCATATTGGCCCTATTATTTCATGAATTAGCATTCTCAAGTGATGTACATAAAATAGGCGACATGAATACACCCGCTTACATATACAATTCAATAATCAAATATTTGGCTCTCTCATTTACCAAATTATTAGGATATCTAGTTATCCCAACAATATCTTATACATTAAGTTATGAGATTCATTAACCATCCCAGCAAAGAGTGCTAAGGCCAATAATCAAGACTAGACCATCACTGCCAATCATAGATTAATCCTAATCCACATACTCATTCTTATTCAACCATTCATTAGCATTCACTTAGCCATCCTTACTCTATACCCAAAGGCATAAGCATGATCGCTCACATCAATTCACATTATATTATGCGATAGGAATAAGGTTTAGTACTATTCAAAATAGAAAACCTAGGCCACTTAGGCATCGAGCAAATGTTTCATGATTCTTATTTTTCAGGTAGAGATTGTCGGTAGTAGGATTAAAATTCATTGGTTGTAGCTTACTTGCACTGAGATCCCTTCTTCCCAAGCCTAGAGTGGCCTTCTAAAGGTTTTTAGGGTAACTCCTGTATATTTTCAAAATTCAAGAGAGAAGGAAGAAATTAAGAATTCACATCCGTTAATTTTGTTATGTCGATCCTGCTATGGTAGGTCTCATCGTTCCATGGCGGCACCGTTGTGGCAAGAATATTCCTACTATGGTAGGTTGAAACCTGTCCAGAAGAATTTTAAATGTGAGACTTTTTCTCCCACCTAAATAGCAATGGTTCAGGTTGTTATCATAGATATCAATTCATCCCCCATTTGTCCCCAAATGATAGGCGAAGGAGTAAGCATGAGTGAAGTAAAAACCTTCTAACCTAAGGTAGTATCTTGTCATGGCTCACGAATGATCGAGTATCTAAAATCTAAGCATCATAAAAGGGACATCATTGGTGGGATAACTCTAAAAAAAGGAGGGATGGAAGCATGAAATTTACCCACTAATGATCCTGCTTGATCCCGTTATGGCCACTCATGTCCTGTTATGATGTGACCTCTATGACAGGGTCCCTGCCACCATAGCAGCATGAGATGGTTAAATTTGAAAAAAGAAGGGATGAGTTTTCTTATTTCCTCCTTGCAGACTTAAAACTCTTAAAAACACCCTCGATCACTTCATCTCAAATGTCACATTTATGGTACTAATCTTGTCATTTACTTAGACTATTCTTTTTTATTTAACAATCATTGCATGACATGAAATGATAGAGTATAATGGCCTAGGGATAGTTATTTTAAAAGTTTCAAATGGGTCATTCAATTTCAAAGAAATAATTCAACATGGATGTTTACAATATGTCGATAATGTCTTACCAACTTTCTAAGCATAAGGGTTACAAAAAATCAAACCTAAAAGGCTTTGGAAAGGGTGGGGGAGTTAAACATTGTTTTTGACTATCTACTTAGATTTAGGCATCATTTAAGAGTTGAAATATTAGGTTCCTTGCATATTTAGGTGTTGGGGAACTTCAAGAACACTAATCGTACAACATTTTATGAAAAAATGGAGTTTTTAGGTGATGGAGTGCCACGAATGTACCCAAGGCATTCCAGGAGCAATGAAGGCTGCCATGGAAGCCTGCTCTCACTATGGTGGCCCCGCCATGTCTAGATCCCGATGCCATGGTCGGAGATCATAAAATAGTGGCCTCTGACCCACTTAGACTAGAAGGTTTTTCCCTTCCCATTCATGTGACGATTTATGACTTGAGCTCTAATACTTATTCTATGAATTATAGGTTATTAAGAATATCAATGCCCAAAATTAATGAGGTGGATTTCCCCTTTACCCTATTTTAGAACAACGCCAATCATGAGAGGTATGAGGATTAGCAGCGAAATAAGATCCTTTATGAGAGGGCCTCCTAAGAAGCTGGGGCTAAAGGAAAAAGTCTCTGCCTTTTTGCCAGCCTAGAAGATTTTGGATTGGGCCCATTGATGGAGACCCCTCTTGTTACATACACAAGGTAGGTGCAGGAGTTCTATGCTATCCTCTCCATGGCACATTGGAATGATCCTCCCTCTTTCAGTCATATGTGTGGGCGGATATCCCCCTGAACTCAACATTCAAGTGTTGGAGGTGCTAGAGGTTTTTGAGGCTATTTTCAAGAGAAACTAAGAGAGATAAACCTGACATAGTTGCGAGATATATTGGTGGATGAGGGGACCAAAGGTCAAGTTCACTAGGACATATAGAGGGCATTACTAGTACCCATTGGTCTACCTACGCAAAAAAAAGCTAAATTTGATGTCCAAAAGGATCTGCCATAAAACAATCAGATGGACATAACCTACTTATGAGCCCTGTAGTACCCTGCGCCATTCGAGGGATTAAGGTGAACATTGGAGTACAAATAGTGTCTAAGTAGAAGATGATTTATCAGGGTAGTAAAAAGGCATTCTTCCTACCGGGGTTGATTATAGTGATGTGCAATATGGAAGGACTGCCAATTATGGATACAAACGATGTACTCCATATGGATCCCTGCTTCCATCCCCTCTTGATTTAATATGTCTCCACCACAGAGAGTCAGAAGAAGGTGCATAGAAGAAGCAAGGCAGAAGCAGAGAAGGCTGGGGGATAGGAGGGTGCCCTCCCTTCCCAGTCGCAGTATCCACTCTATGGTGATTACGTTGAGGAGAACTTGGATATAGTTCGGAGGGGAGTGGAAGTCCATTCTTATGTGTCTTCAGACCCTGCCTCTATTACCCAGTAGTTTAAGATGTTTTGTCGCCAGTTAAGGTAGGACAAGAAAAAGAATATAGTGAGGGACCACTTGATGGTCTGAATGATGAAGGTTGTCAAGAATATCTTCTCCTATTTCACCTCCAGTGAAATCTCCCCATCCTAAATCAGAGGACTTTAACGAATTCCCTTATTTGAGTGAGGCCTGGATAAGTGACAAGTCCTTGGAGGACTTCCCTTCTTGCTTGAATTAGGTCATCCCCTTCATATTTTTGATGCCTCGGATGATTTGTTTCTTGCCCCTATGGGTATGCATTAGATAATAGCTTTCATATCTAATTTTCGTTATTGTTGCCTTCTATAAATAGATGTATGTTAGTTTCTAGTTTTCTTCCATGATATGAATGTTAGCTATCTGTAAATCAATGTTTTATAAATTCAGGCCTAATTATAGGAGAAAGCAGTCTAATTGACCCAAAACAATGCAACAAAATTAGACGAAAATAGGAGAAGCTAGGCTGAGGTGCTGCCTTGCCCTATCTAGCTATGGAAAAAGGATTCCTGCCATGGTGAGTTCCTCCCACTATGGCGGGGCGAATGTCAGCACTGTAGGTGAAATTTTTCTGAGGATTCTCCCTTTCCTTTTCCAGGGTCATGATTTATCTAGAGATTAGTTCTCCTAATCAAGTCCATTAGAATCTAACTAAAGATGGAATCCTAAATAATACAACCGTAAAATTTTTATCTATCTTAACATAATAGCATGCACATCTCAAGGGTATGCCTACCTAAAACATCATGCTTATCATTGATTCTATTGCCCATCCGAAAATTCATAGGGTCCCAAAACTTTATGTCATATGATTTCAAATTTTTTAACGAGTACAATTCTCCCAAAGATAGTTAATCAGCCAAAAATATTCACACATAAGCACTTAACTCTACAATATCATGTGCATAATCAATTTGGTCATGCAAAGAGTGGGTATACTTCACACATTAACCTTTTACACAGGGAACATTATTCACAAAATAATAAATTTGAATTACATCACCCAAGTAAGTCAAAGGTTATTTGGTTAAGTCATTTCATGGATGATCCTTAGTTCAATCATCCATATACTTATGCAACATTCAAGGCGAGATACTAATTGGAACCTTCCTGGTTCTAAATTTTCTTGTTTGCGTTCTTTTGGCTGTGACAATGACATCTAGTTCATCTTATTAATATACCAATAAGATTTTGGAGATACTAATTGGACTCAATCCATATTACAAGAGACAAACTGCACAAGGAGAGAGAAGAGAAGGAATAATTTTCTAGAATTCTTTATAGCTTCTCGAAGATTATATATGGATGTTAACACACCAACCTGCAGGAGTCAACTCTGTATTTGCTATTATATTGAGAGAGTGATAACCTAGGCTCTAATTCCAACTTATGATGACCCAACTTACTGGCTAGTGCAGGAATTTATTCTAACACCTAGATAGGAGGATCCTTAAGTTTCAACTAATTAAATCATGCAAAAGATGAAAGAGATAAAAGATACCACTAAAAAGATCTTTAAATTTACCAAGTAAAAGATTAAAAATTTGATTTAAATTTCTGGAAAGACATGTAACATCCCTCAAAGATTCTAGTCTAAACAGATGGAAGATCTTCTAAGAGTACAATGTGAACTAAGATAATGACACGACTCCCACTATAAAAAAGTAACGGTAGAAGTTGTTAGAGATCGTCTTTGTATGAGAAACTTTACTACCGCTAAAACGAAACTATACCCTAAAGGTATAAAAGAGTAGTATTAGTACTAACACAACTCAAATCCACAACATAATAAAAAGTAAAAATTTAGAGGAAATATGCAATAAGAAAATACACCATCCAAACTCTTTTATTTACACACTCTTACCGTTTTGATTATCTTAACTACTCCTGGTATATGACATGATCCCAATCTTATAATTTCTCTACTGCCAACTCTAATACCCATCAAAACCTAACTCTTCTATTCCTCATAATAAGGATTCATAACCTACAATCACTAACTCAGTAATCAATTTATCATTCTTATTTAATATTTCTCAACTATGTCTAGCCTAGAATGGTTAGTAACTCACTATCTTCCTTGGAATATCCATCATCTTGGAATCAATCTTGTTGAGCTCTCCCTGATCAGAAGTCCCTATGTTGATGGCTCTTCGATCGTATCCAACTCCTTAAAAAAGAAGATTGGTGACCTAGATGGTCAGGGAATTTCTTTTTCGAGATGGATATAATCAAGATGGTTTTTGACATCTCCCCCTCTACCCGTATTGTACCATCATAGTAGGACCTAACTTGCTACGGTGGCCTCGCCATTGTAGTGTTTCTCTCGCCAGGGCATCCTATACGGAGACAAAAATCCAGGCTTCTTCCCTCATAGTCCCATTAGCACACCTAGCTACCAAACATCAACTATATCAGATTCTAAGTCACCAAGCCCCAACTTATAGCACCTCGACTGCTCTCTAGATAGATCACACAAAACGTCCTAACTGACGATAGAAAGATGGTAAGTCAACAAGCTATACCCAATCACAGCATAATATAGAAACACAAAATATCACTATAACACGGAGTTTAGTGACATAATGAATTATGGTCCTTCACACCAATAACATATAAGATGGGAATGCTCAACCATAGATGTCTCAATTTCAATAATTATAAGCCTCAATGAACCAATCATTAATAGTTCTCTCATGGAATCCACAAATAAAAAATATATATGTCAAAATATGACATCCAATCTAATAATGTATCGTGTCGATCCAATAATGTATCATAACGTGACATCTGATTCAATAATATGTCAAAACATGACACTAAATCCAATAATATGTTGGAATTTGGCATTTGATCTAACAATGTGTTGGAATGTGATACCCAATCCACAAACACAATCACAATTTCAATCACAATCACAATGAATAATTCATAACTTGCCAAGTTCAAGTAATAGTTTCATTGCATGCAATTTGATATGAAAAATTATTTATTAGGTTCATATCATTATTCCTTGTTCACATACATGTAAAAAATGCTACAAAGTAGTTAACAAACATATATCACATAAATGGAAATATAAGGTCATAACCTACTATGAAACCACCCCGCTTGAAGTCACAAGTAAGTCAACAAGTTCATTGTAAGATATCATCAATATGAAGACAATTCACATTCACCCAATTATTTCACGAATAGGCATTCTCGAGTAATCCACATAGAACAATCAACATGAATACACCCACTTGCATATATGAATCAATGAACACTAAGCCCTCTTATTTACCATACATACCAAAATATTTAATTGTTTCGGCAATCTATTATACATAAATTTATGAGGTTCACAACCATCCCAGCATAGTGTACTAAGGTCAACAATTAAGATTAGACCATTACCATCAATCATAGATTAATCCCAATCCACATATAGTAATTCTTATTCTAACATTCGTTAACACATGCTTAGCTATCATTACTCCATGATCGATGGCCTACGAATGATCTCTCACATTAATCTACAGATACTATGCAATGGGAATAGGGTTGGTACCACTCAAGAAGGAAAATCTAGCCTATTTGGGCGCCAAGCGAATACTGCATGATTTGAATATGATTCCTGTCCTTTGCACAGATATCAAGGGTGATAGGTTTGAAATCCATTGGTCATAGCTTCCTTGTAGTAGAATCCCTTTTATCCCTCCTTCTTAAGCCTAAAGTAGCCTTCTGAGGGTTTTCAGGGAAACTATTGTCAATTTTTGTCATTCTAGGAAGAAGGAAGAAAATAAGAATTCGCTTCTTTTAATTTTGATATGTCGATCTTGCTATGGCGGGTCTCATCTTTTCATGGAGGCACCGTTGTGGAAGGAATATTTTTGCTATGGAAGACTGAGACCTCTTTGGAAAAAAATTATAGAATGCAAGATTTGTTTCCCACCTAAATAATAACAATTTGGATCATTATAGCCTCCTTCAATATTTAAAGATGGAGGATGATTTATTTTTCCCAAAGTACAGAAAATATAGATATTTTTTCTTTGAATTATAACCCTTTCTCTGAGACTTGTGATTGATTGTCAAGGCTCATTCAATCATACAATCTTACCTCATGGGCCTACTTTACTCTTGCCTACAGTGTATTTAAAAATCTAAAAATTACATAAATATACGATATTTATAAACTTAATTACTATTAGTCCCTACCATTTAAATAAATTACTAAAATTCTCGTATTTCGCTGATACATAATACACATTTATAAACTATCAGTTAGTTTCACTGATACCTAAAAAAATTAAACAACCAAT
>JBCEWC010003904.1:0-28823 GCA_038996855.1 Solanum aculeatissimum | reverse complement strand
GATCATGAAATGTTTTGGAAACTCTTGTTGGCCTATGGCCTAAGCATGAAACATGATTCTTGAACAATGGTTTTGACTTGACTAATGATGCATGATTTTGAAAGAATGTTAGTCCCTTGTTTTAAATGTTGCATGTATATTTATATGTACATATTCTCGTAGGATGAGACTTAGCACCGAGAGAGTAGGTGGAAAAATGGGGTATCTCCAAGGCCCCGCCTATTCCATCAAACAGTGTGTCACCATGGGTATATAAATCTCTGGATAGGGATTTCATATCATGCTATCCCTTGTTTAAGGGTATCTTGGGTTCTACTTGGCATGTAGGACGGATCCAGATAGTAGCTCGTTCGGGTCACTCATGTTGTCGGTTGAGGTTACATCCCCGCTATATATGATTATAGGATTGCATTTCATGCATCATGGCATAGCATATTGTTGTACTACTCCTTGGCTACATGCATTCCTTTCGTATATTGTCCCCTTGTCATGTTACTTGGTCATACCATCCTTGTCATATGCATTGCATGTCCACATACTTAGTGTTTAATTGTGCTAACCCATATTCTTGTCTACATGTTCTAACCATGTAGGGACCGAGGGTGACTACTACATTCTACCGGACGACGCTTGATATCTTGTTGAAGACTTGCTAGTGGTGAGCCCTCTTAATCAAGGGCAATAGCCACCGTCTATCTACCACTTTAGTTTATGTATTTACTTTCTATGTCTTGAGGGTGAGCCTCAAACTTGTCAAGGCCCCGCTCATCTATGTAGAGGCATTGTTGGATAAACCTATACTCTTGTACGTTTGACTTGTATGTTGGATACCTGGTTATGTAATATGATGCTATTTCGCTTGATTTATGATCATGTATTCTTGTTATGATATGTACTTGCATGATGGGTATTATGAATGATTATGTGCTATGTGTAAGCATGTTTGTCCCATTCCCATTATTGTCCCCGTAGCTTGAGTCCCAAGCCCCCAATTCCTTAGAACTTGTTTGCTATGTGTTTAGCTTCCGCGCTTCCGAACCGATGATGTGTGTAATGATGCTATGATGGCTTGATCTAGGGTCTTCGGGTCCTCTTTCGCCTTGTCACATCTAGGCCCCCTATCCGGGTTGTGACACTTTATTTGTTTTTAAATGTTTCCCTAATATTTTATGTGATTCTCTATGATTACCAGCGTATATAACACTAAAGATCCAGGAAGCGTTAGAGATGCGTACCTTTTTCATTTCATAAATCTCCTGTTCTGTGGTGGTAATTTCATCCAATTCTAGTATTTCGTCGTCCTACAGTAAGGTCAGTCCTCCTGATCTTCCAATGGTTGGCACTTGGATCAAATTATTGAAAGGGATTAGGTCTAGTAAGGGCTAATGGTCCTTCATTTTTGTTTTGACTAGCGCTACTAGGGGTGGCTTGTGACAATCAATTAGGGCCCTAAAGTTTCTTCTAAAGTCTTCCCCATTACACCCCCCTACAATTCCATATTGTTATGTTCATGGATCTGTTTAGTGTCGAAGTTTGGATATTAGTCTCTTCCCTCCCCAAGTTCTCTCTCCTCAGGGTTGGATTCATTATCATCACAAAGTTCCCCACACTTTGGTTGCTCCGTTCTCTTATGTCTAATAAGCTTTTGGATAGATTGTGTGGACAAATAAGTATGAGTTTTTTTTTCGAATCTCTCTTTGAATATTAGTATTTTTATTTCTTTTAGTACTGATATTTTTGTCCTGGTTTCCCTCATTATTTCTAGTGTATCCTCTATTTCTCGTAGGTCTGTTTCCTGTCCTGAAGATTTTGTTAGGCGATGGGAAGGGGAGCTCGCTAAGAGAGAGTTACCTGGGGGGATGTTTGAGTTGGTGTCGAGAGCAATTTGGGTACTACCTGAAGAGGACTCTCCCTTGCTTCGCAGCTCACTATTGTCTGGAAAATGGGAGGGGTCCCAAAGTTGCTCCATGATGTCGGGTTCTCTTCCGGTATCTGGTGTGGGTAAAGGAAGTTTGGTGGAAGAGAGAGTGGATCCAGGTTCTGAGGTACACTCAAGGGGTTGAAGAGGGGTCTCTCCCAGGTTGGGTGGTGGTAGAAAGGGAGTTATGGGAAATGGAAGTTCATGGGAGGCTGGAGGATAGTGGACAACCATAGATGATTGTTGTAGGTTTGGACTGCTAGTCCCATTTCCTCCGAGACCACCTGAGCTAAGAATGTAGGGTTTTGCAGTAGGATTACCACATGTCTTCCTTCCACTTCTGCACTGAAGGAGAGTGCTTGCCTTTGTAGGCTCATCTCCATCCATGAGTGTGGTATGCAGTTCGTCTCCAGTGCTTTCGTCGCATAGAAGGTATGCTCTCCCGTCGTTACTGGTGTTGTCTGGAATAGGATTTCTGGAGGTTAGGGATGCTTATTCGCTGGTGCTGGAGGAGGGGAGTTCCTTGCCGTGAAGGGGATAGGAGATCTTCTTGTTCTTCTCCTTTGAGAGGAAAGAGGAAGTCTGGGCATTTTTGGGAGGGGTGTTAGTTCTTTTAGTATGGAGGAGTGCTGGTTTTGGTGTGGTACTAGGTATATTGGCTTCTTTATTTGTGGAAAGCTTTGAGTTTTCCATAAGCTTTGAGTTTTCCATAATTAAAGGTACAAAGCTCTTTATGCTATTTATGGAAAGCAATGTGTTCGTATCTCTTTTTGGTTGAGTGTAGTGTGTTTCTAAAGATCTTGGAAAATTGGTTTTAGAGTGTTTCAGTGGAGCTATAATTAGGATTAGTGTAGGATTATTATGTTTTGACGTGTTTGGCGATGGGATATGTGGTAAGTTTTCCTGATTGGGGTGCATGTTCATAAGGGTTAAGGTAGGGGTCGGGATAGGTCGGCCCGTAATAGTATTATCCCTTGCCCCGATATTTTGATTGGCTGGAAAGTTTGCCTGTGTAGCTGGAGTATTATTATTTTTCCCATTATTTCTTGGTCGTACAGTGGTCGCCTTATCATTGTCAGGTGTGACGTTGATACTGGCAACGTCATCATTTTCTGTTTATAGAGACTGTTGTGATGGCTGGTTAATCTGATTGAATCGATTTGATTGGCCTTCCGCAGCTACGGTGGTGACCGTTGATTCTTTCCCATTGTAATTTTTATGCAGAGCTTTATATTGAAAAAGTTTTGATTCCAGGAACTTACCAGTGTCCGCATTGAAATTTTTACGTGTATACCTTTCGGTTGTTCATTTGGTGACTTGTTGCTTTGATGCGTCCCTCGAGGTCCTCTTCTAATTTTTTGTTGAGATACCTTCTTCCTTGTGAAGGAGACGATCTGCCACTTTTCTTTGTCTCCTTTTGGCCCGATTGTCGGTGAATTTCCTGGATTGGTGCTCCTGTTTCTTATTTTTCTATAGGGTGGTTTGGTGATGCCTCTTCGGTGTTTGACCAGGTGCTCTTAGTGTGACCGTGGACACCGCAGGTGCAGCAGAGTATGTCGTGACCCTCGTAGACTATCATTTTCTTATGTTGTCCTATGAATACATGTTTCTTTACCGGGAGTCTGATGGCCATCTCTACACAAATTCGGGCGTATCTGTCCCTTAGTGTCTCAGAAGTGCAGACGTCAGTCTTGACCAGTTTTCCTAGTTTTTGTCCAATGCATGCCAGGATCGTGTGGTCATAGAATTCTGTAGGGAGTTTGGGGAGCCTAATCCAGATTGCTGATTTTGTCTCTTGTGCTTCCGATGCTACAAAATTTGGGTGCCATCGTTTGACCGACAGGAAAAAGCTATTGATGAACCATGGTCCCTATTGTAGGGCTTTGTTTAGATTTGCTTCTTTGTAGAATTTTACTATGTAATAATCATGACCTAAGTCTGACAAGATTATTTCCTCTGTGGTTTTCCATTTTGTCGCCAGTCTCTTTTTTAGGTATAGATGGCTTATTTTTTTCCCTAGAACTTTTATGATGACTGAGAAGATCCATGGCATATAGATTTTATTTTTGTCCTCCTTAGGTAAGTGGATTTGTTCGCTTTCTTCCTCCTCTGGTATGTCGCCATCGTCTGGGGTGTCGATTTGTATTTTTTCACCATTGTTCCTCATTAAGGAATCTTGGTTTTCACCTTCCCTAGCGTAGGGGGAATAAGGGAGCCCTTTCTTCTTGTTCTTGGTTTTTGTCTGAGTTTTGTGGTGTTTCAATTCCCAATCGTTGATTATCGGGAGGCTCTGGTGGTTTGAGAGGCTCTTCGTTGGAGAATGTTGGCATTTTCAGATCCCATTATTCTCTGAGTTCCAAAGAAAGCTGATATTATTATTATGTGATACAGAACAATTATCAAAACTCACAATTGAGAAACAAAGGACATGTTTTTCTTTCATTTTCAATCCTTCTCTTATTATCTTCAATGTCATTCACTCTATATGGTAATAAATGCAGTAGAAGACTAAATTTATTTCAGATAATCTTAAAGTGAATAAAATTACAAATAGAAGAAGGGTAAGTTTCAAATCATGTGTGAAAAAACTATTTTTTGTTTTGGAATAAATCACAAAAATAATTTTTTTATCATTAAAAATCTCTAAACTAAGTCCAAAAATTGTTATTACTCCAATGTAATGACCTCAAAGGTCATTTTTGGATTTTTAGATCAAATTAATATTTTGTCCTTCTCAAAAGTTTTCCTGAGTCATTTTTGGTCAAGTCTAAAAGTCAAATTTTGAAAACCTTGTAAAAAGTTGGAATTTTGCTAAAGAAAGAATTTTTAAAGGCATAAAGTTGGAAATTTTGAGTTTTGGGGTCATTTTGAGTTTCAAGGGTTGGATTGTCATTTTATCGATTTCATTAGCTCCGGAATGCCAAATTTGGTAAAGGAGAACTTACCCAAAAAATTGTACCGAGGAGTCCGTAACGAGCCCGGTAAGAGCCCCAGGTAATCCGGTGACGTTGGAGATCACCTGATAGGATTTTATGACCCAAGGAAAAGGAAACAGGAGATTTCGATAATTTTTTACAGGTGTTAGCCCATGGTTCCTAGCGCTACCAGATGCTAAATTTCCCAAAACATTATGTCGAGAGGTCCATAACGAGCCCGACAAGAGTCCTAAGTGACCCGATGACATTGGAGATCGCCTGGTAGGATTTTATGGGAAAAGGAACAGGAAACAGAAGATTTTGACAATTTTTCATGGGTGTTAACCCACGATTACTGACGCTGCCAAGAGCTCAGGGCAAACTTTCCCGAAAAATTATACCGAGGGATCCGTAACAAGCCTGAAAAGAGGCCCAGGTGGCCCGACAGCGTTGGAGATTGCTTCGTAGTATTTATATGGGCCAAGGAACAAGAAACATGCGATTTCAACAATTTTCCGTGGGTTTTAGCCCACGGTTCCTGGCGCTGCCCGGGGCTCAGGGCTAATTTTCATGAAAATTTATACTGAGAGGTTTATAATGAGCCTGCCAAGAGCCCTAGTGGCCCGAAAGCGTTGGAGATCGTCTGGTAGGATCTTATAGGCCAAGGAATAGGAAACAGATAATTTTGATACTTTTTTGTGGGTGTTAGCCCTCGATTCCTGGCGCTGCCCGAGGTTCGGGGCTAACTTTCTCAAAATCTTATACTGAGGGGTCCGTAACGAGCCTATAAAGATCCCAAGGTGGCTCGGCGGTGTTAGAGATTTCCTGGTAGGAGTTTATAGCCCAAGGAACAAGAAATAGGTGATTTCGACAATTGTTCATAGGTTTTAGCCCATGATTCATGGCGCTGCCCGGGGCTAAATTTCTTAAATTATTATACCAAAGGGTCCATAATGAGCCCGACAAGAGGCCTAGGTGGCCCGACAACATTCAAGATTGGCTGATAGGATTTTATGGGCCAAGGAACAGGAAATATAAGATTTCAGTAGCTTTTCGGGGGTGTTAGCCTACGGTTCATGGTGCTGCCCAAGGCTCGGAGCCAACTTTTCAGAAACATTATACCGAGAGGTTCCTAATGAGTCTGGAAAATGCCCCAGATATACCGATGGCATTAGATATCGCCTGGTAGGATTTTATAGGCCAAGGAACAAGAAACAGACGATTTCAGCATTTTTTAGTGGGTGTCTGCCTGGGCTCGGGGCCAACTTTCTCGAAATATTATATCGAGGGGTCCATAACGAGCCTGACAAGAGCACTAGGTATCCTGACGGCGTTGGAGATCAGTTGGTAGGATTTTATGGGCCAAGGAACAGGAAACAGGGGATTTCGATAGTTTTTTGTGGGTGTTATCCCATGGTTCCTGGTGATACCCGGGGCTAAGTTTCCCAAATAATTATGTCGAGGGGTCCATAACAAACCCAACAAGAGACCCAAGTGTCCCGAAGGCGTTGGATATAGCCTGGTAGGATTTTATGGGAAAAGGAACAGGAAATAGGGGCTTTCGAAAAATTTTCATGGGTGTTAGCCCACGGTTCCTGGCGCTGCCCAGAGCTCGGGGAAAACTTTCCCAAAACATTATACCGAGGGATCCGTACCAAGCCTGACAAGAGGCCTAGGTGGTCCGACAGCATTGGAGATTTCCTGGTAGAATTTTATGGGCAAAGGAACAAGAAACATGCAATTTCAATAGTTTTTTGTGGGTGTTAGCCCACGGTTCCTGGTGCTGCCCGGGGCTCAGGGCCAACTTTCATGAAAATTTATACTGAGTGGTCTATAACGAGCCCGCCAAAATCCCTAGTGGCCCGAAAGCATTGGAGATCGCTTGGTAGGGTTTTATGGCCAAGAAATAGGAAATAGGCAATATCGATAATTTTTTGTGGGTGTTAACCCACAGTTCCTGGCTCTGCCCGAGGCTTGGGGTCAACTTTCTCGAAAGCTTATACATAGAGGTCCGTAACGAGTCTGGCAAGATACTAAGATGGCTCGATGGTGTTAGAACTCGCCAGGTAGGATATTATAGCCCAAGGAACAGGAAATAAGCGATTTCAATAATTTTTCATGGTTGTTAGCCCACGGTTCCAGGCGCTGCCTGGGGCTAAATTTCTCAAAATATTATATCGAGGGGTTCATAACGATCCCGACAAGAGGCCTAGGTAGCCTGATGGCATTGGAGATTGGTTGATAGGATTTTATGGGCCAAGGAATAGGAAACATGAGATTTCAGTAGTTTGTCATGGGTGTTAGCCCACGGTTCATGGCGCTACCAAAGCTCGGGGCCAACTTTCCAAAAAATTATACCGAGGGGCTCCCAAAGAGTCTGGAAAATGCCCAGGTGTCCCGATGATGTTGGAGATCGCCTGGTATGATTTTATAGGCCAAGGAAAAAGAAACAAATGATTTCAGCATTTTTTTCATGGGTGTCTGCCCAGGCTCGGGGCCAAATATCTCGAAAAATTATATCGAGGGGTCCGTAACGAGCCCGACAAAAGAACTAGGTGTCCTAACGGCATTGGAGATCAGTTGGTAGAATTTTATGTGTCAAGTAATAGGAAACAGGGGATTTTGATAGTTTTTTGTGGGTGTTAGCCCACAATTGCTGGTGCTGCTCAGGGCTCGGGGCCAACTTTCTTGAAATATTATACTGAGGGATTAGTAATGTGCCTGAAAAGAGTCTCAGGTGGCCCGAGTGCATTGGAGATCGCCTGGTAGGAATTTATGGGCCAAGGAACAAGAAACTTGCGATTTCGACAGTTTTTTGTGGGTGTTAGCCTACGGTTCCTGGCGCTACTTGGAACACGAGGCCAACTTTCACAAAAATTTATATTGAGGGGTCCTTAACGAGCCTGACAAGAGACCAGGTGGCCCGGAGGCGTTGAACATTGTCTGGTAGGAGTTTATGGGCCAAGGAACAGGAAGGAAACAAATGATTTTGACAGTTCTTTTTGGATGTTAGTCCACGATTCCTGGCATTTCTCGAGGCTCGGGGCCAATTTTCCTAAAAAACTATACTGAGGAGTCCGTAACAAGCTTCGAAAGAGCCCCTGGTGGCCCGACAGCAATTGAGATCACTTGGTACGATTTTTTGTGCCAAAGAACAGGAAATAGGCGATTTTGGTAAGAGCCCTAGGTAAGAGCCCTAGGTGGCCCGACAAGGAACAGAAAACAGATGATTTCGATAGTTTTTTTTGTAGGTGTTAGCATACGATTCCTGGCGCTGCCCGGGGCTCGAGGCCAACTTTGTAAAAACATTATACCGAGGGATCCATAATGAGTCCGACAACATCCCTAGGTTTCCCGGCGATGTTGCAGATTGCTTCGTAGGATTTTATAGGGCAAGGAATAGGAAACAAGCGATTTCAGCTATTTTTCGTGGGTATTAGCCCACAATTCATGGTGTTGCCCGGGGTTCGGGGCCAACTTTCCTAAAAAATTATACCGAGGGGTCTGTAACGAGCCCGACAAGAGCGCTAGGTGACCCTGCAATGTTGGAGATCGCCTGGTTGGATTTTATGGGCCAAGGATTAGGAAACAAATGATTTCGGTAGCTTTTCATGGCTATTAGCCCACGGTTCCTAGCGTTGCCCGGGGATCGGGGCCAATTTTCTCAAAATATTATATCAAGAGATCCGTAACTAGCCCGAAAAGATCCCTAAGTGGTCTGGCGGCATTAAAGATTTCTTAGTAGGATTTTATGTGCCAAGGAATAGGAAATAGACAATTTCAACAGTGTTTCTTAGGTTATAGCCCATGGTTCCTGGTGCTGCCCGGGGCTCGTGGCCAACTTTCTCAAAACATTATACTGAGGGGTATGAAATGAGCCCTGCAAGAGCCCCAAGTTTTTCGACAGCGTTGGAGATTGCCCAATAGAAAATTTTGGGCCCAAGAACAAGAAATAGACGATTTCAGCAGTTGTTCGTTGGTGTTAGCCCACAATTCCTAGAGCTTCCCAGGACTCGGGACCAACTTTCCAAAAAACTATTCCAAGGGGCCTGTTATGAGCCTGGTAGAGCTATCAAAATGGGCTAGCCCAGCCCATACCAAGCCTTATGGGCCAAGAAATCTGAAGGGTTAGGATGGGTCGGCCCTTCATTTGAAAGGGCCTTGAAATGGCCAGCCGAGGCCAACACTAGTAGGGCCACGGGTTAGGGTGGGCTGGCCCTTCTCTTATTTTTAAAAAAATTATATCTAAATTTAAACATAAAATTTCATCAATAGATTAAGTTTTTTTATTATGTCTAACAAAATTATATGAAATTTAAAATATGATAATTACAATCATAATTTGCATTATACATATGATTAGTGGTGCTTTTTATTATAATTTCATATATATACGAAATATATAACATCAAGAAATGAGAAGATTTTCAAATAAAATATAACAAACAATGATCATGAATTTGAGTCATCTTACAACTAAAGAAAATAATAATATTTTTTGATAAATAAATAAGTAAAGAAATTTTGAAAAAACAAATGTATAAACTAATACATTTTGAAACTAATACATTTTGAAAGACTATTTTTAACATCATCATTAGATACGAATACAATTAAAGACATGCATACTCAAATACTCATAGACTCAAGAGTGACATTAACTTAGAGATTATGAACTAAACTCGACGATGAGAAAATAACTCAGAGAATAGAAATGAATCATTTCCATCAATTTCATCATTAGAAGGCACAAATAGGTTAGGGTATCTAGCCTTCATATCCTCATCAGCCTCCCATGTTATCTCTTCAATGGATTGACTTCTACACAACACTTTTACGAAAGAAACCTCTTTAGTTATCAACTTGCAAACTTGACGATCAAGGATTTGGATTGGGATCCCTTAATAACTTAAATTATCCTTCACTCCAATACTTTCATCAGGCATAACCAAGGACGAAACTCCCAAACACTTCTTAAGCATAGAAATGTGAAAGACCGGATAGATGACCACTAGCTATTGGGGTAGCTCCAATTCATAAGCTATGTTTCCCATTCTCTTCAAAATTTGGTAGGGACCAATGTAACGAGGACTCAATTTTCTTTTCTTTTTTAATCTCATTACGCCATTCATGGATGATACTTTCAAGTATACCCAATCAATTACTTCAAACTCGGGTCCCTTCTCCTAACATCAGTGTAGGACTTTTGTCAACTTTGTGTGGTTCTTAATCTCTCTAGGATGATCACTTATCCCTTATTGAGTTTTCCTACAACAACAGCATTCATTCGAGCATCTAGATGGCTCCTTATGAGGCCCTCTATGGGAGGAGATGTAGATCACTAATTGGATAGTTTGAGGCAGGTGAGGCAGGGTTGATTGGACCAGATTTAGTATACCAATCTATAACAGCCCAACCTGCTAGTAATATTCTTATAACGACCGATCCCAACAATGTGAAGTGTTGTCCACTCTTGGACCTAGCCCATCACGGATTTGTCTTTTTAGGCTCACCCCAAAAGGCGCCTCACAATATATTGACTAGTCCTTCACTTATATACCCAACATCTCTCTTATGTTTTGTCTATGTGAGACTTCTCATCTCAAGATGAGTTGTTACATACACCACCTCTATGGAATAAGCGTCCTCGTTGAGGTTTGCCCTACTGTTAGGAATTCTCCTAAACTCAGTTAAACTCTGACCCACATTGACAAGGCTGACAGAAGAGTGTCTTAGATACCACCTGTAATGACCTAGCCCAACACTGTGAAGTATTCACTGCTCTTGGGCCTAGCCCATCATGGATTTGTCCCTTTGGGATCACCCTAAAAGGCAACTCACAGTATATAATCCAATTTTTTACTTATATACCCAGTATCTCTCTTGTGTTTTGATGATGTGGGGCTTCTCATCTCAACATGGGTTGTTACATATGTAACGACCTAGCCCAACACTGTGATGTATTATCCACTCTGGACCTAGCCTATCACGGATTTATCCCTTTGGGCTCACCCCAAAAGGTGCCTCACAGTATATAGATCAGTCCTTTACTTATAAACCTAATATTTCTCTTGTGCTTTATCGATGTGATACTTGTCATCTCAAGATGGGTTCTTAGATACACCCCCTCTATGGACTCAGTGTCCTCACTGAGATTTTTCCCACCGCATGGGACTTACCTAAACTCAGTTAAACTCTGACCTACAATGACAAGGCTGACACAAGAGTGGCTATGATACCACTAGTAATGGCTTGGCCCAACACTATGAAGTATTGTCCATTCTTGGGTCTAGCCCATCATGGATTTGTCTATTTAGGCTCACCTCAAAGGCACATCCCAGTATATACACCATTCCTTTACTTATATATCCAACATCTTTCTTGTGTTTTGTCGATGTGTGACTTCTCATCTCAGGATGGGTTGTTACATATCTAATGACCTAGCCCAACACTGTGAAGTATTGTCCGCTCTTGGGCCTAGCCCATCACAGATTTATCCCTTTGGACTCACCCCAAAAGGCGCCTCACAGTATATAGACCAGTCTTTTACTTATATACACAATATTTTTCTTATATTTTATTGATGTGACACTTCTCATCTCAAGATGGATTGTTACATACACCTCTCTATGAACTCAGCGTCCTCGCTGAGATTTTCCCCACAGCATGGAATTCGCCTAAACTCAATTAAACTCTGACCCATATTGATAAGGCTGACACAATAGTGACTCGAATACCACCTGTAACGACCTAGCCTATCACTGCGAAGTATTGTACACTTTTGGGCCTAGCCCATCACGAATTTATCCCTTTGGGATTACGCCAAAAGGCGCCTCCCAGTATATAGGCCAGTCCTTTACTTACATACCTAGCATCTCTCTTGTGTTTTGTCGATGTGGGACTTCTCATCTCAATATGGGTTGTTACATAAACCCCCTTTATGGACTTAGTGTCCTCACTGCGATTTTCCTTACCACATGGAATTTTCCTAAACTCAGTTAAACTCTGACCCACATCAACAAGGCTAACACAAGAGTGGCTTTGATACCAAGTTTGTCATGCCCTGGGAGGGTACCCTTGGCGTGGCCGACACTCAGAGACTATTGCTATCACCCAAGTGAACCACTTGGATTTATCACATTCATCAATCACAATCTAATAGCAGAAGACATCAATAATAAAAAATACTCAACGAAATAAAATGATAATATGATAATCGAGGCCAAAGGCCAAATAATCTATCCATCAACTAAATGAGACTAGTGTGAAAGAGACTTGTCAAAATAACATCCAAACATAACTTGATGGTTTAGTCTATGAAGCCTCTAAACATCTGAATAGTTGATGCTAATGACAGGTCCATGGCAACCTCAAAATAAAATAAAATAAGTCTAAACTCAAAGCTAGAAAGAAATATAGTATCTTTTGAAAGTATGGGAGGACTCACCAATAAACTGAATGTAAATAGGTCCTCAACGGAGTGCCTGCTGATGACCACTAGAGCATGTCTCTGCATCATGAAAAGATATAGGCTCAAATGGACGTCAGTACATGGAATGTACGAGTATGTAAAAGGGCAGAATGAAATATGTAAAGGTAGAATACCGTCAACTCATAATAGCTCAACTCAAGACCGTAGGGACCTTTCATAAACTTTTAAGCTAGAATTTGAGGTTACTGGAATGATTCATGAGACCAAACCACAACCCATAGATTCCTTTACGACCCGTAGATGAATCTATGAAGTCCAGGGCTCAAAATTAGATTTTTTGGGACTTTTTCCACGAGTTAAGACACGGGTCATACTTTAACCCACAACTCGTAATAGGGTTTTGTAGATGAGCTCTAGTCTGGCAGTCTATAGCAAAATGGCCATAAATTTTGACTCTGAATTCCAAATGAGGTGAAATCAGTTACGTGGGAAATCTAATTAAAAGGAATTTAATTTGGTAGGTCATGGAACACATAATTCTCTGTGTGCTAAGAGTTATAATCATTTAAATTTTTCCCTTATATAATATAATCTAACTCTAGAAACTCAATTTATAGTAAAGTTTTGAAGTTGGCTAAGTGTTAGGAGTGTCTTATGACCCTAATACGCTTCTCATATGTAAGAATGAGCCATGAAACATAGGTGCATGGGAGAAAGAGTTATGGGGTATCACAACCAACATTAGAACCCCCCTAGTGTTACTTGCTTGATCAAGGGGGTAATGAATAGGAAAAGAGAATAATTAACAGGATTCGATTGAGTTGTTCTTGTCTAATCATTTAAACTGGATCAAGGGGAGGTTGTACTGGGATAAATAGGTAAGACTTTTTAATGTCACAATGCGGAGATGGATCAATCCCATAGTGAAATTTACCTTTACGCTGGATCAAAGATTTAGGTAAAACTTAACTTACTGTCCTACATCGACACATTCAAAAAGTTTACAATTTTTTGGTATTACCAAGTTAGGGACTGATGGGGAACACAATATCCGAGTTACTTCTATTTATCTTAACCCAAATAAATATTAAATTACAAGTTATTGTTATTATTGTTATGTTCTATTTTTCAAATTAAACCCCTTCAATTTTTTTAACGACTATCAAGTTAAAAATTTTACTATTGAGAATATTTTTTCATATTCCCTATGGGATCGACCCCGACTCACAAGTTGGATAAATATATTGCAAATGACCACTTATATTTCTTTTGAGAAGTATATTTTGGATGTTACCAGTTTTCAGACCCAAAGTTGTGATTTTAGTTGTTTCTAAAATAAAAGTTTGACTTTGATCAACATTCAGGGTTCAGAAGCTCGAATTGCAATTCTGACAGTTTCAGTAGTTCTAAATGGTGAAACTATTGTTAAAAATAGACTCGTCATATTTGTCAGTGTTGCCGAGGGTAGTTTTGATATTTTGAGTTTTCAACTAATTTTTATGTGTTGCATTGGTAAATGTGGCGAGAATGCCTTGAAATCCATTTCTGATGATTTTCTTGTGTCCAAATCATTATTGCTCGTATGGATGCATATAAAGTTTGTAAAATTTTGAGTTCGAATGAGTTTCGAGGGTCTTTTCCAAGTAGGGAATTGGATTTGGTTTGCTTGTTTTGTTTCGAGGGTCTTTTCCAAGTAGGGAATTGGACGTGGAGGGTTGGTTCATGTTAGTGGAGTACTAGTGTGTGTGAATGGGCCCTCTCCCTTTTTCTCTTTGTGTTCATGGGTTGGTCTCCGAAATCGCGAAGGTCTTTTTGACAGTTTTCTCCCTGTTCGCAGGACCCCACCCGTGTTCGCGAAGAAGATTTCAAGACTGAATAGTGTTAAATCGAGAAACACCATTTTTAATCTATTTTTGAACTTTCAAGCTTTTTGAGGGGATTTCTAAAGAAAGGTTTTCGATGATTTTTGCTGGGGAAGTGTTTTTAACATTATATTGATCATTTTTCATAAGTTTTATCTTGATTTTACCCTAAATTTCATGATTTTAGACGTCCAAAATTAGGGATTTTTATACCATGACTTTCAAACTCTAAATGCTACTTTCTCATTCAATTTAAGCTTGATTTTAATGGGATTTCCACCCATGAACTCTATTTTTTGCGTAAAACTTGATTTTTAAAGTTAATTTTCATATTCGAGAACTTTCAATTTTAGTCCTAAAACTGATCATTTTGTCCCTAAGCTTAAATTATGCTAATTTGAGTATCAAAATGTACCTCATGATGCGCAGTATTTGATTTTGATAGTGATTGATCGATTTGAGGATCGTTTGAAGGGTTGAGTGGATTAAAAGCTTGTCTGAGTGCGGTTTTGGCATTGAGGTAGGTTCGACTAACCTTGTTGCAACTAGATTTGTGTTATTGATTATGTTTATGTGGTAATTGTGAGATCTAGACTGATTCATGAGTAATTATGTTGATGAGATAAGATATTGATAGAAATGTGACTCCCATTAAGCCGAATTGTGAGTAATTGTGACTCTGTTGTTAATTTGAGATGAAAACTTATGGATTGAGATCCTGTGAAATGTTATTATGATAAATTGAGGCTTGTGATACTATCTGAGAGAAATATTTTTGTAACTTGATGGTTAATGAGACACTTTGACGACCATATATATATATATATATATATATACACCTTGTGGACGAGTAAGGTTCGGTTCTTGTGTTATACTTTATTCTGGGATGTAATTATGATATGTATATATTTTTGGAATGAATAAGGTTCGATTTATATGTTATTTATGATTTCTGGGTATAATTACGATGTGCATGCATCTTGGGGACAAGTAAGGTCCGATACTTGTAATATATTTGTTTCTTGGATATATGCTGATGGGTTTATATTGTGGGGAGTAGTAAGGTATGGTGCATTTGGCATACTTGATCATTGATATGGTTAGGTTGTGACACTTGATATTATATTCCATGTTTATATGAGACATATTGTGTTACTCTCATTATGAAGTTGTTATAATTATGCACATATTTGAGTGGATAGCATTGCTTTGTGTATATTTCATGTTGCATTGCATCACCTCTTGACCTGAGTAGAAGGCAAGGGTGAGATTTATACTTTGCAATCCCTTGTCCGCGAGTAGGTAACAAGGATGGGACATTGTAACACCCCTTGACCACGAGCAGGTGACAAGGATGAGTCATTGTAATACCCTTGACTATGAGTAGGTGGCAAGGTCACGAGACACTTGATGCATAATTTGGTAATACTTTATATACTGTGTATATATTGCATATGGTGTGATAATACTGGACATGTGGGAGATCTTATAAGGCTTTATGCATAATTTTTATTGTGAACTGGCCTTTTTGGATGCAGGTGCGGGATTCTTCGTTATTACATACATGTTTGATTTCTCTTATCCAGCCGGTTGAACCTACTGTGTACATTTTGGTGTACTCACCCCTACTTTGTTTCCTCCCTGCAGATCGAGCACAAGGACCCACACAAGGTAGTTGACTCATTTTACTTAAGCATTTTCCACATCCACCCAGATCTTACCAGTGAGGCTCAGACTTCGAGTCACTGTAGATCTTTGGGATTATCTTTATTGTTTCTTTTAGACCTTGTATCGGAAATTTGAGACAACTTTGTGCCTTATCGTGAGATAGTCTTGTATTTCATTTTAAGACAGTTGTATTTACCTTTCCACACTATTATAAATGCTATTGTACTCATGACTCCAGGTTTTGGGATATTGTTGTTACATTGTGATGGTTTCTGCTTTTACTTTAGTCTCCTTTTTTCACAATCCATTTTTTAGTCGTGACACTCGACATCCTCCATGTAGATAGCTTTGGATCATTGAAGATAAGAGTTGGTGAGTCCTCCAATTCGGGGATAATAAACTAGTTTTCTTTCTAGAATTGATGTATTAAGACATCTTAGTTTCTAGTTATATATTCCTTTTGCTATTATTGTACTTGAGGGTGAGCTTGAACATGTCTTAGCCCCCGTCAAGTCTATGTTAGAGGTATTGTTTAGATATATTCTACGATTGTATCTAGTTCTTTATTTCTTTATGATGTTTAAGTTGTGGCCCTTAGCCTTGTTTCCCTTAATTTCCTATTTCATCTATGAGTTTTTATGCCTATGAATGCTTATGATATGTAAGATGGCTTGGATGAAGTGCCTTTGGGTATCTCATTCTCCATGTAACGACTAGGCCCCTAGGTCGGGTCATTACAGTTTGCTAAATGGAAAAGTAGTTACCTCTCGATAGACCCCAAAAGTTCGATCTTGTATGTCAGAAAGCTACCCAGAAGGACTGGGCTCACAACATACAAAAATATATCAAGGGGTTAACACCAAACAACAGGGTACTCAATAAAGTGGAAACTAACCTAAAGTAAAGCAATAAAAAATACAAGTACTCCTTAACACCCAACCACATAACGTTGAACTACACACCTGTACTCAGAAAAGTCCCGGCACAATATAATATTTAGGTCACAAGAATATAGATATAATCATCATATGGCATCATATTTCAAATATTCCAGTCTCATAACAAGTTATGTAATAATAACAAATAAGGAATGACATGAGATGTACATAATGTGATGCAATGTCAAATAATCGTAATACATGTTTGTCCTACGATACATATCCCCTGATCATATCCATGTCAGATCGGAACCTATGAGAGACATATCTGTCCATGTATCTGCCCCAGAGCGTGAGGCCCATCCCCAGTATCATCAGTGTTACTTGACACATAGTGTGTGGCTCATCCCCATAATGAATCAATGTCTCATGCCACGGAGCGTGTGGCCCGACCCCATAATGAATCAGTATCTCTTACCACGGAGCATGTGGCCCAACCCCTATAATGAATTAGGGCAACTCATTCAAGAATGCATAACAACATAATATTCACATAGAGTAACAAAGAGTGCAAAGGAGTGCATGTCAGAGTCCACATTACAATAAATATATTAATTCAAGTCAAGCATCTCAATATAAAAGATATAAAGATAAATTTGTTCCATGCCTACAACACAATCTCAAACCCACAAGTGATATTCGACAAATTCATTATCAATTTATAAGTAATGAGCATTAATTTTCAATATCATTGAAATCCTAATTTCATTAGAAACTAGCCAGAACCATTCCCCATCAGCTTTTTATCACAAATGGAGCATTAAGCAATTCAAGTGATTGAGGTACCTTAATTACCTTCACACATATCTATAAATAGGCAAGATGTTCATATTGCATTACTTACTCACCATTCATCAATTCCTTTCATTGTCTTTCAACATTGGAGCCTTAATTAATATGATACACGACAATCATAATATAACATAGTTCCAACAATATCTCAAAACAAGCATTTCCTAATATTTCACATAAAGAGATTCAATAGATAATTCCATATAATAATATCTAAAGTTCAACAATTAAGACACTATGCACACTCTCTCATTAGCAATAACACCACAAGCTCACTCTGCAAATTATCTCACAAGCCTAAGTCGCAACAAAGGATACTATATTAGGATTCAAGTCATACGTGTCATCATTTCCTTTTTCCCTTTACCCAAATCATATCCACTAAAATAGTTCACTAACTCCCAAGTTTCACAAGTATGCATAACCCCACAATCATTCCACAAGTCAAGGAATCACAATAATTATGATTATCCAATCCAAACTCTCATCCTGAAAGCCTACAATCACCCAAACACATTCACGTAGGGTAATACAAGGTTTAATCATACTTAACAAAAGGTTAGAAGTTCACTTGCCTTAGAAAAAAACTTGAATCAAGTGAAATCCAAAACTTTTCCCTTTCTACGGTACTCCAAAACATCAAAATCTATTCAAATATAGCATCACAATCACATAACGGATCTAATGACACTAAAATCAATTAATTCAGGTGAAAGGGGAAAAATGATTTAAAAATTCCCATGCTAGAAAAAGTAGATGAAAATTGAAATTTATTACATAAAAATGTTCTCCAAGTAATAAGGAATTCAACAATGAAAACCATTTGAAAAAGGAGTTAAAATGAGGTAGAACTCATCAATTTATTGTAAGAAATCAAAGTCCGAAAAATTCCCAAATTCCTAAATAAGAAAACCCAATTTATAAGTTAAAAACACAATTTAATCAATGAAAATTGAAGAAATAGGTTAGAAAATAGTTACCCAATCGATTTGACTTGAAAAACCTTGAAGATCCTCTCTAAAACGAAGCTTGAAATATTAAAAAATGGTGAAATTTGATAAAACCACCCACTTCAAAACATTACAATGTTCAGGGAATTTTTGTGCTTCATCAATAAGGAAGCTAAGGCTGGCCAATACTCTACAAATGCAGAGAGGCTTCCGTGAATACGAAGGCCACATTGTCTTGTACTCTGCAAACACGGACCTTCTCTCGTGAACATGGAGGTCTAAAGAATTTGACCTCTGAGAAAGCAGAGATAAGGGCGCGAATGAGGAGAACAAAATTCTCCTCCACCAAAACTAGCTAAATGCATAACACATAATTCAGAATTTGATCCTGGGGGTTCATTTGGAACCCCATGAACATAAACCAAACATGGAACCCTCTAAAAATGGCGTTCCAGACTCAATGGAACCGTCAAAATTTGAATTCGAGACCTCCTTGGCCAGAAACTTGAGAAAGATCATTTAAACTAGTTTAGGACTCAAAATAACCTTAGAAGCTCTAAAAATTACAATGAAGTCATTTCTAGCATTAGTTTCACCACCCAAAACCACTGGAATTGAACATAAAATGTAACTTTGGGTGTAAATCTTTGTTTTAACTCCAAATTCAGTTCTGCAAGTTCTCCTTGACCAAATTCGACATTCTTGAGCTGATGGAATAACAAAATTTAAATTTGACACTCAAAACTCAAGATGACCACAAAACTCATAATTTCCAACTTTAAGCCTTTAAAAACTCTTTCTTTGGCAAAACTCTAACTTTTTGTAAGATTTTCAAGAACCGGCTTTTAGACTCAATCAAAAATGACTCTGGGCATCTTAGATTAAGTTCGTCGCTTGAGAACAAACAACAATTTTAAGTTAAGGGTGTTGATGTGCTGTCAAAATAAAACACTTTTGATGCTTAAAACTTGGAATTTTGTGTGTTCTTAAAGTGATGTTGTTAGATTTGATGTGTTTTTATGTTTCTTTTGTAGGATTACAGGGTTGGCATGTTTTTTGGGCAAAGTGTGTTGAAAGTGCAATTTTTTAGGATTCACAAAATCCTTTACGGGTCGTGGATTATTCCACGGGCTATAGAAATGGAGTCGAATCAAATTCCAGTGTAGGGTGATTTTCAAAAGTTTAATCTACAAGCGAGTTGATGAGCCATAAATAATTATACGAGTCATAGATCAGTTGTCGTACCTTAAGGATGGGGGATTGGGGAGTTGCTGGAAAGTCATCAGACGAAACCCTCCATGGGCCATAGAATCTTGTACGACATATACAAGGGTCTCGTAAAAGTCACCCCAGTTCTAAAGATAAAGTCCACGAAAGCCTGACTATGGGTCGTGGAACATGCTATGGTCTATAGAGTATGCCCATAGAGCCTGTTGACCCATCTTTCCTAGTTTGAGTTGATTTTGTATTTTAAACATTATAAATAGGTTTTTAAGTTATTTTATAATAAGTTTTGGCAGAGAGTTTGTAGTAGTTCATGGTTTTTAGTATTTTTAGCCAGGGATAAATAATATTTTGTGTTTTTGATTTGTAATTACAATTTCCATTGAAGAGTATGATTTCTTGTGCTTAAATTCATTCATGTAAGTGCTCAATTATGTTATTCTTTATCATGATTCTTGCACCTACATTAATTATGAGTAGCTAAATCCACAACTAGGGTTGTTAGAACCATGAAAAACTAACAAGGTAAAATTGAATTATTCATAAATCTTGAAAGGTGTGTATGAATGTATTAATTAATTCTCTTCATCTAAAATATTTTTTAATGGATGTCCAATGTTAGAACTCTCATAGTGTTACTTGTCATATCAAGGAGGTAATGAATAGGAAAAGAGAATAATTAAAAGGATTCGATTGATATTTTCTCATCTAATCAACCAAATTAGATCAAGGGGAGGATGTACTGGATTATAGATAAGGGTTAGTAGTGTCACACCACGGAGGTGGATCAAACCCCGTGGTGAAATTTACCTCTACATTAGATTAAAGGTTTAGGTAAACTTAACTTACCATTCTGAATCTACACACTGAAACAAATTACAATTATCTGGTAATACCAAGTTAGGGAATCATGGAGAACACATCACCCTAGTTAACTCTTCTACTGATTTTACACCACTTGCTTTAGTTTAGGTTTCTTTACTCTAAATAACAACCCTCCCCCCTTTTAGGAGATAAGTAGGTTAATCACCTCATTTTGCAATTGAATTATTCTGGAGTCTATACTATTCCTTGTGGGTTCGACCCTAACCTTGGTTAGGTTATTTACTTGACAGCAATCACTTTATCCTTCAAAAAGGAGGTGTAACTTGGGAGACATCAATAGGCATAGGAAATCAATACTACAACCATCCCAAAACTAGTGTCACATGAGAGACCTATGAACCTGGGGCTCTGATTCTAAAATTTTACGACTCAAAATTCAGGCATGATGACACTCACTTAACACCAAGTCGAGTCACCCCAAAACCTAAATAACTCAATAATATACTAAAAGCAGAATATAAAAGAGTCTAATAAGATAGATAGGCATAGGAAATCAATACTACAACCATCCCAGAACTTGTGTCACATGTGATACCTATGAACCTGGGCTTTAATACCAAATTGTAACAACCCAAAATCCGAGTGTGATGGCACTCACCTAACCCACTAAGGTGAGTCATCCCAAAATCTAAATAACTCAACAATATAGTTAAAGTGAAAGATAAAACAGACTAATAAGATAGATAGGCATAGGAAATCAATACTACAACCACCCCAGAACTTTTATCACATGTACAAGCCTCTAAATATAGAATACTCAAATAAAAAACAAGTCTCAATTTTAGTCCTCAAATAGAACATAACATAGGGATAGAATCCTTGAAGATCTACTGAAGGGACAATCAGCTACCTCTTGATAGACCCTAAAAGCTCGATCTTATAAGTCAGAAAGCTAGCCAAAAGGACCAGGTTCACAACCTACAAATATGTAGCAATGGGGGTGAGCACCAAATAACAGGGGTACTCAGCGAAATGGAAACTAACCTTAAGTAAAGCAATGAAGAACACAAGTACTCCTTAACACCCAACTACATACTGTTGAACTACACACCTATACTCAGAAAAGTCCTAGTATAATATGATATTCAGGTCAAAAGAATATAGATATAATCATCACATGGCATCATATTTCAAATATTCAACTGATAAACATATCAAATAATGTAATAGATATCCAGTCTCATAATGAGGTATGTAATAGGGGAAAAGCATAAATATATGCCTGAAGTTGTATGGAAAAGTAGATTACACACTTTAACTATTAAGGCAACCTATTACACACCTGAATAACTTAAATGTTAATATATTTCCACCTTGACGTACATAAAATCATTCACATGATGGAAAGTGTTTCACACTCACACCACATCACTACCATGTCACTACCACATCAACAATTATATCAAATTTAAAAGAAAAAATCTATGTTACGCCAATTGCTTCTTTTTCCTTATACATCATTAATCTACCACTATTATTGCCATTATGGTCATATTTACATCTCCACCACCATGTATTTCACCACACACAACTAAATTCACCATTGGAATCTTCCCACAATTATTGTCACCATAAAAAAATTGATAACAACTATAATAAATTCAACTAAATTCATCATCGAAATCATGTCATCACCATTGCCACCATTGAAATTCATCATAATAATAAACATTAAATTCCAGTAAGAACTTCACTTAAAGTCCCAATTCAACAATCAATCCTGAATTTTGAAACCCTAATTTTGACTAAAGAAAACCCAATAAAAATTCTTCACACTAAAGTGAAAATACTAAAAACAATCAACCCAAGCAACACAAAGAGAAAGAAATCAAAGCAAATCCCAATTACAACATCAAGAAAGAGAAAAAATAACGAATAAAAAGATAAAAAATAATATTGAAATCGAGAAAGAGAAGAAGAACTGATTAGCTGAAAGGGATCTCTATTCCACCAAGTTTTTCCAAAACTATCAATGAGAGAGAGAGATTGATGGAGAATGTAAAAACCCATAGCAATAAGAATGTGTGCATAATAAAAGTGAAAGATAATAAAAATAGGGTTGTGTGATGGAGAAAAAAAGCATAAAGTAGGAGAAGGGATTGGAGGTGGGAGAAAGAGTGTTTTTTGACATAATATTTGACCAAACGCACCTATTTCTTCTTTGTTTAATTTTATTGCCACATCAGCTTTGAGGGTGGTAATAATATAACTTTTAATAAAATAGGTATGTAATAGGTCATTCCAATAGTTTAAGTGTGTAAACTACTTTTTGGTACAACTTCAGACGTGTATTTATACTTTTTTTCATATGTAATAATAACTAGGAATGACATAAGATTGAGTGAATTCCATGAGATATACATAATGCGATGCAATGTCAAATAATCGTGATGTATGTCTGTGGTATGATACACATCCGCTGATCAGATCAGAACTCATGGAGGACATATCTATCCATGTATCTGCCCCAGAGTGTGAGGTCCGTCCCTAGTATCATTAGTGTTATCTACCATGGAACATGTGGCTTGTCCCCATAATGAATCAATGTCTCATGCCACAGAGCATGTGGCTCGACCCCATAATGAATCAGCATCTCTTTTCACAGAGTGTGTGGCCCGACCCCATAATGAATTAGTGGAACTCAGTCAAAAATGTACAACATAATGTTCACATATTTCATTAAAGAGTGCATGCCAGAGTCCACATTACAATAAATATATCAATTCAAGTCAAGCATCACAATATACAAGATATAAAGATCTATTTGTTCCACGCCTATAACCAAATCACTAACCCACAAATGTTACTCAACAAATTCATTATCAATTTACAAGTAATGAGCGTTAATTTTGAATATCATCGAAATTCCTATTTTATTAACAACTAGCGGGAACCATTCCCCATCGATTTTGAATCACTAATAGAGCATTAAGTGATTCATGTCATCAAGGTACCTTAATCACCTTCACACATATCTATAAATAGGCAAGATGTCCATATTGTATTATTTACTCACCATTCATCAATTTCTTTCATTGTCTTTCAATATTGGAGTCTTCATTAATATGATACACGATAATCATAATATAACATAGTTCTAACAATATCTCAGTGCAAGCATTTAACCAAACATTTCATATAAAGAGATTCAATAGATAATTACATTTCTATATCCAAAGTTTAACAATCAAGACACCATACATACTCTCTCATTATCAACAATGGCATCACAAGTTCACTCCGTAAATTATCCCACAAGCCTAAGTCTCAACAAAGGATACTATCTTAGGATTCAATTCATACATGTCATCATTTCTTTTTTTCCATTACCTAAATCATATTCACTAAAATAGTTCACTAACCCCCAAGTTCACAAGTATTCACAACCCCACAATTTTATTCCACAAGTTAAGGAATCGCAACAATTACAATTACATAATTTGAAATTCCATCCTCAAAGCCTACAATAATATTATTTTATCCCATTTCATGACATAATAACTCAAACACATGCACATAGGATAATACAAGGTTCAATCATACTTAACAAAAGGTTAGAAGTCTACTTGCCTTAGAAAAAGTCTGGAATAAAGTCAAATCCAAAGCTTTCCCCTTTCTAAGGTACTCCAAATCACCTAAATCAATTCAAATATAGCATCACAATCACATAACGAATTTAATGACACTAAAATCAATCAATTCAAATGAAAAGTTCAAAACGGTCAAAAATCTCATGCTGGAAAAAGTATCCGAAAACTGAAATTTATTACATGAAAATGTACTCCAAGTAATAAGGAATTCAACGATGAAAAACATTTCAAAAAAAGAGATAAAATAAGGTAGAAATCATCAAATTAATGTAAGAAATCAAAGTCCAAAATTTTGTTAAATTCCTCAATTAAAAACTTCAAATTATAAGTTAAAAATACAATTTAATCAATGAAAATGGAAGAAATAGGTTAGAAAATAGTTACCCAATCGATTTGCCTTGAAAAACTTTGAAGATCCTCTCTAAAACAAAGCTTGGAATATTAAAAATGATCAAATTTGATAAAACCCATTACTCAAAAACATTACACTGTTGAGGAAATTTTTGTGCTTCGTAAACGCGACGCTTTGTTCGCGAACACGGAAGATAAGGCTGGCCAATACTCCACGAATGCGGAGAGACTTCCGTGAATGTGGAGGTCACACTGCCTTGTACTCCGTGAATGCAGACCTTCTCCTAGGAACATGGAGGTCTAAAGAATTTGACCTCCGCGAACACGGATATAAGGGCGCGAACGCGGAGAACAAAATTCTCCTGCAGCAGAACCAGCTAAATAAACAACACATAATTCAGAATTAAACCCTGGGGGTTCATTACGAACCCCATAAACACTAACCAAACATGAAACTCTACTAGTAAAGATGTTTCTGACTCAATGGAACCATCAAAATTCAATTTCGAGACCTCAATGGCCTGGAACCTGAGAAAGCTCATTTAAACTAGTTTAGGACTCAAATACTCAAAATAACCTCGAAAGCTCTAAGAATTACAATGAAGTCATTTCTAGCGTTAGTTTCACCACCCGAAATTATTGGAACTGATAAAATTTTGATTCGACCTTTTTGAACTCTGAATGTTTACCAAAGTCAAACTATGATCTAAAATGAACTTAAAATGTAACATTGGGTCTAAAATCTTCGTTTTAACTCCAAATTTGATTCTGCAAGTTCTCCTTGACCAGATTCAGCATTTCAGAGCTCATATAATCGATAAAATTAAAATTCGACACTCAAAACTAAATATGACCGCAAAACATAAAATTTTCAACTTTAAGCCTTTAAAAACTCTTTCTTTGGCAAAACCTCAACTTTTTATAGGGTTTTCAAGATCTAACTTTTAGACTCAACTAACAATGACTCGGGAAAACTTTTAGAAAGGAAAATAATAATTTAGTCGTAAATGCCAAAAACAACCTTCGAGGTCATTACACTAAGACATATTGATGGCTTGTGGTAGCAGTTACGACTCTTGGCATTATTCCCTGATTCTATGATGGATATTTATCAGTATTCTTATTATATGTTGTTATTTACCTTGACTTGTGGCATTGGGGTGCATTCATCTCATATTGCATTTGTACCACCCCTTAATCACGTTGATATGGTAAGGTTGAGATACTATACAACTTTTATAGAACCCCTTGATCACGCTAAGGTGGCAAGGGTGAGATGTTCCACTTTTTGAGATATTTTACCACCTTTTTAAAACACATTGACCATACTAAGGTAGCAAGAGAGGGATTGTACCATCTTTAAAAACCCCTTAACCACGTTGAGGTGGCAAGGCTGCGATATTGTGATACTTGAGAGATTCAGGCATATGGTATGACGAGACCCCCATGGATTCTACCTAATAGACTTAGCTCGATAGATGTATACACCAACCATGCACATAGCGATAATATCATAACATAGCTCAAGTTTTTCAATAATCTATTTATCATCATAACTTAGGACTATTCATTATTAAATCCATATTTCACAAGCATTTAGTTCAACAAGTCCAACAATTGCTAGATTACATAACTAGCTCAGTATTTCACATAAAGTACTTCAATAGATATTTTTATGTGACATGAATCAAAGTTCAACAATTAGATCAACATGAACACTTTTGCATTTCAACAATTGGCATTACAAATTCAATTCACAACATCAACTCACAAGTCTAAATCAATAACAATCGATATTAATTCACGAATCACTTCATACATGTCATCATCTCAACATCTTCATTACCCAATCATATCCACTAGAACATTTCACTAATCCTCAATTTCACATAGAAAGAAAATATTATGTTCAATGAAACTCTAGAATTCACTTACCTCAAATTAGCCAATCAATCAATCCAACAAAAGCGTATTTCCCTTCTGAATTGAATATGAAGTACCACAATCAATTTAAAAATGAACTCACAATCACATTCTAAGAAGAACAATACCAACATCAAGCAATTCGGAGGAAAGGAAAAATCATCCAAAAATTCACTACCAAAAATCAAAGTCAAAATCTAGAAATTTTGAGATGAAAATATTTCTCTCATGATTAGAAATCTACCAATAAAAACAAATTGAAAAATGGAGTTAAAACGAGCTCGAAATCATCCTTTTTGTGAAAAACACAAGTTATTGAAAAAATTCTCAATTTTTTTCAAATTTGATGTTAAAATCAAGGAATTATTAATGAGTAATGAAAAAAGAGAGTGAAGAATACCTTTTTCATTAAAAATGTAATCTTTGGTAAAAATATCAACTTTCACAAAAATTTCAAAAATTGACTTTTAAAATCAACCAAATATGACTCAAGGTCTCTATCGGGATGGATAAAATGATAATTTTATTAAAAAAATAAAAATGACCTTCAGGGTCATTACATATAAATTCAAGATCATGTAAGCTTGAACTCAAATTTGGTGGATTTGATCTCACTGTGTACTTGAATTCAAGAACTTTTGAGCTTGTTCATGAATCTTGTGGTCTTGATCTTGATTTGTGAATTTGGTGAACTTGATCTTGATTTGTTCTTGAACTTGATCTTGACTTATTCTAGAATTTAAGGGCTTTCAAGCTTGTTCTTGAATCTGGTGGTCTTGATCTTGAGTTGTTCATGAACTTGGATACTTGAGTGCTTGAATTCTTGAACTTGTAGTTTGTATAAAAATCTATTGCATTAGATCCACGAGCTCTTTCTGACTTCTTTTTAGAAGTCTAGTGTGATTTCTAAATTAGGCCCCTATTTAAAATTGTAGAATGGAGGAGTTATAATGAGAATGTAGGCTTCACTTTGGCCAATAAGATTTATGTGATATGGCAAAGGGGTACTAGTGATAAGAACATGTTACATTCGTCCAATCAGATTTAAGTGATATGACATGATTATATTGGCTTCATTATTTGAATTGACATGTCACATCATTTGACACGTGGTACTAAATTGCTCCTCTAGTTTGAGATGATATTAGTCTTACCAAAGTAAGTTCATCATTTCTAGCCTAAACTAATGGACTAGTCCAATAAATTTGGTCTTTAATTGAATCCATATTTATTGGACTTAAATAATAATATAATAATATTAAGAAAATTATCTAAATATACATCTCATTTTATTATAATCTCTGGAATTTCCTATCATTTAAAAAAATTTCTAAAATCCTCTCTCGTAGACATCATTCTCATTTTGCTAATACATCGATATCCCCCTCTCAAATATATCCCTCCTCTTTTGGATACATAAATCCCCTCTTAGATACCTCTTTGCTCTATGTATTTGGATTTCGTATCCCCTCTATGACATCTCTCCCCATTCATTCCTTCTATGTATCTGAATGTCTGCTGATGTATCTAGAAGTTCGGTATTGTATTCCAAAATTCATAAATTTTAAAAAAAAAATTTCTTTTTGCAATTTAGAAAAGAATAAGAAAATAATGTAATTAATCTTTAACACTATATGATTTATGTAAATTATACTTATATTAATCCATAATATATATATTTGGACTAATATATCTTGAACTTGAAATAATTCAAATCATTTTATTAATTTTAAATGGTTACAGTCTTCCCTACGTGGCTTTTGAACTCAATTTTTCATATCTGTTTTAGAATATCTTACAATAATCTTACCTTTACAGCTTGTTTGGATGGTGGTTTTTGGTGGTATGGTATGGTATAGTTAGTAAGAGAACCATATTTGTTTTGATTGTTTCATTAATTATGTGATATGGTATGGTATGGTTTTATTTCATGGTTTTGTAACCATGAAAACTCTCACTTTTTGAAACCACCAATTTGGTGGTATCCCATGGTTCTCTTATTTTTTTTCCATATTATACCCTTACTTAAATTTAAATAATTCTAATTTATCCTTTATCCTTTTTTTCCGCCTACCGTCTTTTCTTTCACGTTTTAGTATATTTTTTTGGCTTCGTTTTTTTAAAAGTTCTTACTTTTTTATTTTCTTGTGCTATTTGTATGGATTGGAAATATATTAGCTTGTATGTTTCCCTACTTTATGTATTAATTTTTTAAAAAAAATTATTTAAAAAATATTGATAAATTTATTATTTATAAAAATTAAGGATATTTTTGTAAATTTTCAAGTTACGAAACAGTACCATTTTTGGGGGTAAGTAGGGGATAGTAGTAAGTTTAAATATATATTTGTTAAGTATGTTAAGTTAAGTAGAGT
>JBCEWC010003903.1:0-28823 GCA_038996855.1 Solanum aculeatissimum | reverse complement strand
ATTCTTTTAGGACAGATTTTGAGAACGAAAAGAAACAGAACATACCTTGGCACCACATACATTGTTCTTTCACAATTGTTTTTATCTCTATAGTGCTCTGTTGAGATCCGGTTTGGGTTTTCATCTAATCGTGGGATTAACCTGTGAGTATTCATCCTTCTTGGTTTATTCATACATTCATAAAATGGTTTATGTATTTACTTTATGATTTTATTTTCATCTTTGTGTACTGCTAGTTTGTTTCTTTAAGTATCGCAGGTTATTTTAATTCCTTACACATTTAGACTGAAGAGTCGCCTGGGGACGGGATCGGACTCGAAGAATTTGGATAATTTTTGAAGACCCCTTTTACTGTTATTGTTTTTTGTTGTTGTTGCGGTTTTTTTTTCGTATTTCTTATCTTTCTGTAAATAATGTAATAGCAATAATAATAAAATCGGGGATTTAGTTATGGGGGGAGGGTATTTACATGCTACTTGCTTTTATTTTTATCTTATTTTAATATGTACGATTGATCATGATTCTAAACTATAGGATAAAATTATTTTAACATGTTAATCTTCATTGATACTAGTTTGTTAAACATGACATTAAAAGGAGTTTTTAGTTTGCTAAAATCGTTACTTTTTTTTCTCTCAAGTGATTTTTTTTCCAACTAAATCTTCAAACTATGATTTCTTCCTTCTGGTAATAATATTTTGACAAAGTAACCTGGATGTTGTATAATGATTTTTAATAAGTTAATTCTTATGTTTAGATTACAGAAATATCTTTGCAGTTTCATAACTTTGATAAGTCTTAATCTTTTCAAAGATTTTTTAGTTTGTTATAAACTAATATTTTATTCTAAAAAGCACCTTATTTAATCCTATCTAAATGTCTTCTCTTAGAAAGAAAATATATGTATATATATATATATATAAAAAATTTTAAAAATATATTTTCTTAATATCGTTGGTGAAATGCTTCCGAAATATTATTCTCTTTTCAAAAACCATTTTCATAAGTATTCTAATATCATGATGTGTTAAGGATTAAATTTTCACTAAAGTTTTAAAATATCTTTCTGGTGATGTACATACTTAGTAAATTTAGGATTTCTTTCTCATACTCCTTGTCTATGTTTTTTCAAGCATGCTAGTCAGTGAGAGCTATATTTGAGACTCTACTTGCTAACTGTTTGTTCTCTATGTTCTTCTATGACGCTAGTCTAATTAGGAAGCCTAGATTATGTTTTAGTCTAGAACTACCAAATACTAGAAGTTCAATGCCTCTTGGACATTAGGAGGGACGATAGGCACTTTAGGATTCGTCAGACTTTTCTATTTCTTTATTACGCTTTAAGTTAAAATAAATCTAACTTAGGAGGGGTAGGGGTAGCTAGGACCCTCGGATATGATGAAATTAAACTCGAGCTTAAATGGGAACGAAACTTTGGTTTTCGTCCCTTGGCTTAAATAAGTCTTGTGAGCTAAATCGACAAACTTGATTTGTCTTCGGAAAATAAAAGCCGAGTATCTGATCCGAGTGAAAAATCCCGCTTAGTCTAAATTTCTTTTCTTATTTCTTTGCTTTATAATTATTTGGGGTAGTTTACTTATTAATTCGTCTTTTAAATTGCTTAATTTCCTTTCACTTAGGCAAATCTTTTTAGGAAAATAATCTTTAAATAATTTACTTTCCTAAAATAAAATTTACTTTTTAAAATCTTCTTTTCTCACTTAGAATAATTTTTAGGATAAATTTTTAATAAATAAGAGACTTTTATTTGAGACCGTCACATAGGATAGACACGGTCGGGACGTATTTGCGGACCTCGAGGGGTGCCTAACACCTTCCCCTTGAGGTAACCTGAACACTTACCCAATCTCTGGTAGTTTGACCTTAGCCTTAGAAACTAGGCCTAGAATGGTGTTCTAATGCATCTCAAATCATTAGGTGGCGACTCTTCAAATCAAAAATCCCAAAAGAGTCATTGTCACGACGTCGTCCAGGTTCCTTTTTTTCCGCGAGAAAAAAAATGGGGCACGACAGATAGTACATAGATTCCACAAGATGTTTTACAATGCATCTAACATATGTAATAGGACGGAGGCGAAGATATGTCCCAGGTTCACCCTCAAAGTAAAGACATAAACATCATTTAATAAAAAGGTAGATAAGAGGTGGCTTGTCCTTAGATGATAGGACTCACCACAAGTAACTCTTTGTCAATCAAGCTTGTTGTCAAGTGGTGGAAGATTATAGTATCCAGTCTCTACATGGTTAGATCATGTAAGAAAAAGAGTATGCGTTAGTATATTTGAATGTACTAAGTATACGAGCATGCAAATGCTTATGAACATGTAATCCTGTAAAATAATGTTAGATGACAAGGAACGTATATATATAAAAAGAAATATATAGGAAAGAATATCATATCAATATGCCATGAAATCCATGATGCATGAGTTCCATGATATTTACACATATTGGGGATGTGACCTCAACCGACATATAAGACCAAGTGAGCTACTACTTGAAATTTTAATATTCACCCTACACTAGAAGAAAGGATGATCTACTTGCCAAAGGTAGATCTTACTCCTCCTTATGATAACACCACCAATCTCGGAGAAGAAACCTTACCTTATGGGAAAAACACCTGTTTCAGAAAGGATTTCCATAAATATATCATACTCATCCACAAGGGGGCATAAACATAAACCTATATTAGGCGCATAGTTAATGAGAAAGAGTAAGGACCTTTGAGGATAGCCCTCCTCCCTACAATCCCATTCGGTGCTAAGTTATCATCCCACAGGGATACAGATACATATACATACTTTTAAAAGAGGGACAAGTCTTTCAAATCACTTTCATGCATACTTGGGCTTAAAAACCAAATCATACTTCGAAATCATACTTCAATGGGCTAAAGAGCCAAATCACACTTTCATGTCATACTTCATGCATAGGAATAACTCATACATACTTGTACATGTTGGTGTAAAAACCCATAATGTTCAAGAGCCATATCACATACATTTTTGTGAGCACAATCTTCTCATACCCATACTTGTTCAAAATCATAGTCATAATCTCAATTTGGGCTTATCTCATATCATGCATTTCATACAAACCAATGCTCATATATGCAATTGTTATGAATGATGATGAAATAGCATGGACAATTATAATTCATAATTTAAGACTCATAATAGAAAGAATCTGCGTGAAATTCGTAGTTAAATCAACAATTAAAGCTTAAATAGCCTTAGCAATGCATAGTTTTAAAGCTTAAAGGGACATGCATAATTGAACCTTCATAATACCAATGCAATTTATTAAATTGAACTTAATTCAATTTAAAATAATCAAATAAGTACAACCCATACTTTAATTTAATTTAATTAATACTAATTTAAAACTCAAATTCAAAGTAAGCTTGAATTTTATAGAAATTGAGAAAAGTAGAAATTGGGGACTTCATGGTTGAAAGGGACAATGAATCAATTCCACATATCGTAGTTAATTAGAAGAATCAAGAAGAAATCAATTGGAGAAGAAAACCCTTTCTTAAGCTCCAAGCTAAATCTCCAATGGCATACTTGAGAGGAGTTCTTAGAAGAGAGAATTTGAATGTTCCAAGTGCAATGAATTGAACGAATGAGAATATAAGCGTATAGGTCATTTCAAATGTTTAGGAGGGCTTAGAAATTCATAAATAACCTTTAGAAATAACCAAAATTACAAATAAACTATCAATGAAATAGATTTAAAAAAAGAGTCCAGGTGGCCCGTCAAAGAGCCACACGGCTCGTGAGGAACCACACGGATCGTGTGAGGGGTCATGGTACTATCCTTGGAAAATATTCCAGACAAGGTCAACTCTATTGAAGGTGAAATGGTCCATCTCAATGCACACGAATCGTGTGACTCTCCATTTCAATGATGAAAGTTTCGAGACGGTAACCTTATACTTAGAATCATTCCTTGGGATGCGAACTTCACAAAACAAATCACCACGTCTCGTGGGAGGTCAAACAAGACCCAAACACAGATCATATGAGGCTGCACGACCCATTTTGGATCTCCTGTTAGCTTTCCTTTGCCAAAAACAAAAGGGAACACAACATAACCCCTACACAGATAGGCTTTATGAAAAGGGGCATAACTTCGAGATCCAAATTTAGAATTAAGTGAAACTAGATGCATTGGAAATCTCACTCAAAGAGATTCAATTTGATAGGTTGTATACCACCTAGTTCTTCTTGTGCCAAGATATATGACCATTTAAAATTGACCCTTTCAATGGTTCAAGTAAAAAGCTTATCCAATGGAATTCCTTTGAACATGGCTTGATGAAGGAGACTCATGACGACCATAAACCATATAAAATCAATGTACTTCGCATCGATAAGGTTTTACAAGGCCTGGGTCCTTACGTCATTCCTCCCTTGGAAACATTCGTCCTCGAATGGCTAGAACATGTCTTAAAAAACTTGACTTAATCATGAAACATGTCAACATGAAAACACAATTCATAACTTATCACTTAAAAAACATAAAGTTATTAAAACTCATGTAAAAACATCTTTTAAATTATTTTCGTGCACATGTATGCATGTCATGTCATGAAATTCAGAAGTTAAAGAATTAGGACCACTTTAGAATAGAAAGAACCTAGTACTCTAGGATCAAGTAGATTGGAAAAGATAGGGGTATCACCTCATTGTGCCCGGCTTTGCCTCCCAAGTAGCACTTTTCATAAGTAGATTTCTCCAAAGCACTTTAATCGAAGCCACATCCTTGTTGCGAAGCCACTTCACTTGCCTATCCAAAATTTCAACCAGAACCTCTTCATAAGACAAGTTCCCCTTCAACTTTAAAACCTTCCAAAGGCACAACCACACTAGGATCCCCAATCCACTTTCCTTAAATCTTGATACGTTTTGGTGGATATCGGGTGTGTAGAATAATAATAATTATGAGATCCACTCATGATCACCACTCTAAGACTATCAATAACTGGCGCACATAATCAACTTTGATACCGAAGCATACTATCTCCTCCTTAGGAGAAAACCTCCACCTTCTTTTTAGCAATAAAACTATCCCAAGAATAATATCAAAATCAAACATCTCAAGTTCCACAAGATCACTTAGAAGGATTTTATACAAGACAGAGAAAGGACACCCTAGTAGACTCTTTGAGTAATAATAGACTCAACTACAGAGGTATAAATTGGGAAAGGCTCCCTCAAGATTTTAGGGCTCAAACAAAACTTAACAGCTTAAAGAGGAGTCACAAAACATAAATTTGCACCGGGATAAAGCAAATCATAAGCATTAAAATCAAAGACTTTTAACATACCAGTTACTTCATCTGGAGTCTCCTCTGCTTCTTGTCAAGCATGCAAGGCATAAAACCTATTGTTCCTAGGGCATAACCCTAAGGAACTCTTGGTTGAACTTGATCATGCCGAGCTACTTGACCTTGACCCTTCTTAACATTTTTAGGACAATCAATAATTTTGTAGCCCATATCACCATATTCGAAGCAAGCACTTGGACCCCTCAAGCATGCACTGAGGTAACTCTTCCCACACCTACCAAACTAAGGAGGTAATGACCTACCTCTAACCAGTGCCCTGAGAGGAGGCACTCTAGCATTGGTAACCTTTGCATTAGAACCCTGACCCTATTAGAAGTAACTAAAACTACCACAACTCTTAGAGTTGGAGAACTCACCATTATAATGGGCCCTCTTAGAATCATTCATGTTCCTTCCATTGAGTTTCTCCCTTTAAATCTATTTAAAATAATTCATAATCCTAGAAATGTCCATATCCCGAATCAGCATAGTTGTACGACACTCTTTCACAACCAGATCAGAGATCCCAGAAATAAACTTATGCATTCTTTAATAGGGGCCTACCACTAGCATAGGAGCATACTTTGAGCGTTTTGTGAACTTGAGGGCATAATCCTTCACAGTCATACCACCCTGCCCGAGGTTGATAAATTCTGTCGTCTTGGCCTCCCTAAATTCAAGAGGGAAGAAATGGTCCAAAAAGGCAAACTTAAACTCTTCCCAACCAACCCCATAATCACTAACCCTCTCCTTACACCATTAGGTATACCACACTTGAGTCACATCTTTCAATTAGTAAGGAACTATTTCAACTTTCTCTTTTGGAGTCACCCCCATAACGATCAACACTTTAGAGAGTTCATCAATAAATTCCTATGCATCCTCATCAGGTTTTGAACAGTAGAATTCTGGAGGATTTATCCACATAAAATCTCTTACTCTATCAGCTGAAGCCTAGATTTGGGGAGAAGGATTGGCCTATCGGACCTAATTGTCCATAGCTTGAGCTAACATAGCAAGGGTAGCATGAAGCTCATTCAGAGTAACCCGTTCCCCCATAGGTTCTTGAGGAATTAGGTCCTCATTAACTAGGGCTTGCCTAGGTAAAGGAGCTCTTCATAGAGGCATCTTCTAAAAGAGTATCAAGGACATCATCAGAGTCAAGAAGTCTAAATACATGGTCCACAACATGACATAAGAAATGAAGAAGTGAGATAATTCCTAAAACGTCACTATAGCCTTCTACTCATAGGTATAGTGCATTTCACACTCATGAATAAGACTCTACTCGATGCGACATGTTAGACTATGTGGATTCTTTATAAATCTAGTGCTATGATACCATATTTGTCATGACACAGATCTGGGGTCTAGGAGTGATGTAGTGATTAGGAATCTGAGAGTCCCCAAACACGCCTCATAGTAACCATATACATGTCATCGGTTTGGAAGTGCATAATTAAATAACAAACACATAGTTTCTACGGAGAAAGAGGCTTTGGACTCAAGTATGAGGATGTCATAGGGGTCTAGATTTACATGGATTCACATATCATATAACACATAAGAACTAAGGGATGGGTAAGTATGACTCAGTCTACGGGGATAGAGAGGGGCTTAGGACTTTCCACATCTCCATATCTCATCATAATCATATCTTCAAAACATATGAATAACATAATATAGTCACAGGCATAGCCTCCATAAGTAACACACAACAAGTATAGCAAGATAGTATGCATAGTTCAGAAGATGTTTGACAATGCCTCTAACATATGGAATAGGATGGGGGCCTAGACATGTCCCAGGCTCACCCTCAAAGTAAAGATATAAACATCATATCATAAAAATATAGATAAGATGTGGCTTATCCTTCAATGATTGAACTCACTACAAGCAACGTTTTGTCAATCAAGCTAGTGTTAGTACGTTTGAATGTACTAAGTATGCGAGCATGCAAATGTTTATGAACATGTAATCCTGTAAAATAATGTTAGATGAAAAGGAACGTATATATATAAAAAGAAATATATAGGAAAGAATATCATATCAATATGCCATGAAATCCATGATGCATGAGTTCCATAATACTTACACGTATCGGGGATGTGACCTCAACTGACATATAAGACCAAGTGAGCTACAACTTGAAATTCTAATATTCACCCTAAACTAGAAGAAAAGGTGATCTACTTGTCAAAGGTAGACCATACTCCTCCTTATGGGAACACCACCAATTTTGGAGAAGTAACCTTACCTTACGGGAACAACAAACATTTCAGAAAGGATTTCCATAAACATATCATAATCATCCAAAAGGGGGAATAAACATGAACCTACATTAGGTGTATAGTTAATGATAAAGATTAAGGGCCCTTGGGGATAGCGCTCCCACCTACAATCCCATTCAGTGCCAAGTCATCACCCCATGGGGATACATATACATATACATGCTTTTAAAAGAGGGACAAGTCTTTCAAATCACTTTCATGCATACTTGGGCTTAAAAATCAAATCATACTTCGATCGGCTAAAGAGCCAAACGACACTTTCATGTCATACTTCATTCATAGGAACATGTCATACATACTTGTACATGTTGGTGTAAGCACCCATAATGCTCAAGAGCCATATCACAAATATTTTTGTGATCACAATCTTGTCATACCCATAATGCTCCAGAGCCAAACCAATGCTCATGTATGGAAATGACATGAATGATGATGGAATAGCATGATCAATTATAATTCATAAGTTAAGATTTATAATAGCAAAAATTCACATGAAATCCATAGTTACATAAAAAATTAAAGCTTAAATAACATATACTTTTAAAGCTTAAAGGGACATGCATAATTGGACCTTCACAATACCAATGTAATTTATCTTAAATTAACTTTATTTACTTTAAAATCATCAAATAAGTATATCCCATATTTTAATTTAATTAAATCAATACTAATTTAAAAGATCCATATTCAAAGTAAGCTTGAATTTCATAGAAATTGAAAAAAGTAGAAATTGGAGACTTCATGGTTGAAACGGACCATGAATCAATTCAACACACCTTAGTCAATTTAGAAGAATCAAGGAGAAATCGATTGGACAAAAAGACCCTTCCTTAAGCTCCAAGCAAAATCTTTAATGACGCACTTAAGAGGAGTTCTTAGAAGAGAGAATTTGAATGTTCTAAGTGTAATGAATTGAATGAATGAGAATGTAAGAGTATAGGTCATTTAAAATGTTTATGATGGCCTATACATTCATAAACGATCTTTAGAAATAACCAAAATTACAAATAAACCATCAATAAAATGGATTTAAAAAAAGAGTCTAGGTGGCCCATCAAAGAGCCACACGACTCGTGAGGAACCACGCGGATCATGTGAGGGGTCATGGTACTGTCCTTTGATAAAAATCCAGACAAGGTCGACTCCACTGAAGGTGAAATGGTCCATCTCAATGCACACTGAGATGGTAACCTTATACTTAGAATCGTTCCTTGGGATGAGAACTTCATGAAATACCTCACCACGACTGGTGGGAGGTCAAATAAGACCCATAAACATATCGTATGAGGCTACAAGATCCATTGGGGTCACCTAGTAACTTGACTTAGCCCAAAATAAAAGGGAACACAACACAATCCCCACACAGATGGGCTTTACAAAAATGGGCATAACTTCTCGATCCAAACTCAAAATTAAGTGAAACTGGATGTGTTAAAAATCTAACTCAAAGAGATTCATTTTTATAGGTCATATACCATCCATTTTTTCTTGTGATAATAGATACAACAATTTAAAGTTGACCCTTCTAACGATTCAAGTGAAAATCTTATCCAATGGAATTCCTTTGAACATGGCTTGATGAAGGAGACTCTTGAAGACCATAAACCACATAAAATAAACTTGAAATAAATTTAATTTGCATCAATAATGTTTTGCGAATTCTGGGTCCTTACAGTATCAGAAAGAGGATTTGTGTTCACCTTTCATTTTTATCAAGCTTTACAGTATGACATGGGTACTCGTTTGGATTTGAGTTTAGCTTTCCACTCCAGATAGATGGATAGTCCAAGCGTACCATTCAGGTGTTGGAGGATATGCTTTGGGCTTATTGATAGATTTTGGGGCCCAGTGGGACCAACCTTACCAGTGGTAAGTTTGCATATAACAATAGTTTTCACTCCAGAATTCAGATGGCATCATTTGAGTTTTTATACGGTTGGAAGTGAAGATCACCTATTGGATGATTTGACTCAGGTTCAACAATGTGTTGAGTGTGGTTCTACTCAGAGATGTCATGGATAGGGTCCATTTGATATAGGGTATGTTACTGATAGCTTAAAGGCGCTAGAAGAGTTATGCTAACCGAAGGACTAGGTCTCTTGATTTATCTATTGGGGATAGTTTTTGGTTGAAAGTTTCACTCATGAAGGGTGTGATGAGATTCGGGAAGAGGGGTAAGCTCAACCCTAGATTCATTGGCCCATTTGTAATTTTGAGGAGAGCTGGTGAGGTGGCCTATGAATTGGCATTACCATCGAGATTATCAACAGTTCACCCTGTATTTCATGTTTCTATGCTTCGTCGTTATATTTCTGATGAGTCCCATGTGATCTCTTATGATCAGTTAAGTTGGATTCATACTTATCTTATGAGGAGGAGTCAGTAGCTATATTGGACAATCATGTCTGGAGATTGAGGTCTAAGGATATACCTTTAGTGAAGGTTCAGCAGCTACACCATTCAGTTAATAAGGCTACTTGGGAGTTAGTCAGATATATAGGCCAGATATCCTAACCTTTTGGAGGCTTCAGGTACTTTATTTCCTTTATGTTCGAGGACAAACATTATTTTTAGTGGTGAATGATGCAATGACCTAGTTGGTCATTTTTTAGCTTATCTGTGAAAATTATTATTTTGCCCTTTCATAATTTTCTTTGGACCTATTTTGAGTTATCTATATTGTTGGAACTGAAATCCTAAAGTTTAAAAGTGGAAAATATGAGTTTTGCCATTTTTGGAAGCTTAAGTTATTAAAAAGTGAGTTTTTGTACCATTCTGGTTTTTGGGTGCGGAATTGGATATCCATCAATTTTATTAGCTCTAGAACATCAAAACTGGTTTAGAAGGAGTTACAGAACTGAATTTGGAGTTAAAATAGAGTTTTTAGACCTAAAATTGTATTTTAGTTGTTTTCAAAGCCAAAGTTTGACTTTGGTCAACATCTAGAGTTTGGAAGCTCGAATCAAAATTTTGACAATTCCAATAGCTTCGAATGGTGAAACTAATGCTAGAAATGGTCTCATAATAATTTTTAAACTTTCCAAGGGCAGTTTTAGTATTTTGAGTTTTAAATTAGTTTATTTGAGTTGCACTGGCAATTATGGCGAGGAGGTCTTGAAATCAATTTTTGATTTTCTGTTGAATTTGGATCACTATTTCTAATGTAGATACATGTATAGTATATAAAATTTGGGTTCCAAATAAATCTCGAGGGTCCATTCCGAGTTTTGATTTTGGCTGGTTTTTCTGGTTCTAGTGTAGTTACCCATTGTGCTCCACGTTTGCACCCTGCTATCTGCGTTCGCGGAGGGTACTGACCCAGAGCTCTGCATTCACGAAGATGGGAACATATTCACAGAGTGTTGATTGGAATTGACCTCCCTATTCGCGGAGCCCTATTCGCATTTGCGGAGAAAGTTTTATCCCTGAACAATGTTAAATCCGAGAAACACTATTTTTTCTCTATTTTCTTAAATTTTAAGCTTTTAGGGAGATTTTTTATGAAGATTTTCATGAAGTTCTTATGGGTAAGTGTTTCTAACATCCTTTTAATTAATTTTCATGACTTTTATCTTGATTTTATTTTGAATTTCATGATTTTAGATATCTAAATTGAGGATTTTTAGTCTATAATTTTAAAAAATTAAATGATAATTTCTTCTTTGATTTGAACTTGATTTTAGTGGGATTTTCACACACAAACTCTAATTTTCATGTAGAATCTAATTTTCAAGTCAATTTCCAGATTTGAGAACTTTAAATTTAACCTTAATTTTGATCATTTTGTCCCTAAGCCTAATTCGTGCCAATATGAATATCAAAATTCATTTCTTGACTCATAGTATCTATTTTTTATAGCGATTGATTGATTCGGTGATCATTTTTAGGCTGGAGTTGATTGGAGGTTTATTCGAGTGCAGTTTCGATATCAAGGAGGTAGGTTCGGCTAACCTTTATGGGAATGGATATAAGTTATTGAACTTGTTCGTGTGATAATCGTAAGATATAGATTGATTCATGAGTAGATGAACTAATATGATATAATTTTGATAGAAATGGGATACCGGTTATATCAAAATTTGAGATATTTTTTGGATTATATTGTAATAATATGAGACTTATGATACTATTTGGGTAATTATGTGATAATTTGATGGCTTTTGATATACTTTTGGGGAGCATATGAACATTCTGGGACGAGTGAGGTTCAGTATTGTTGGTATATTTGAGTATTGGTATAATTATGATAATTTGAGTCATGATGATGGTTGTGGCACCAATTGTGGCACTTGATATTATTCTCCATGATTATATGAGGGTTATGTATCAGTATTCTTATCATGATGCCATTACATATTTCTTGATTTGTATCATTGACTTATATTTACTCCATGTTACATTGTAACATCTTTTGGCCCGAGCATGAGGCAAGGGTAAGATGCTCACTTTTATACAACCCCTTGACTCGAGAAGGAGGCAAGGGTGAGATGTACCACTACTCAAACTCCTTAACCACGACAGGTGGCAAGGTTGAGATTGTGATAACCCTTGACCACAAGCAGGTGGCAAGACTGAGATATTGGGATAACCCTTGACCACTGGCAAGTGACAAGGTTGAGAGATACTTGGTACATGGTCTGATAAGACCTCTATGCATTGCATTCATACCTCTCATCGCACTGTACCATTGATTATTATTGCTATCTTATCTTATGTATATTTTATTTGTGCCCTAACCCTTTTAATGCAGATGATAGGATTTTTCGTTATTACATACTTGTTTGTTTTATCTTACCCAGTCGATTGAATCTACTGGGTACATTTTGGTGTACTCACCCCTACGTTGTTTCTTCCCTATACATCGAGCATAGGGATCCCATCAGGATAGTTGATATCATTCTACCAGAGTCTTCTTTCCTCTACCCCAGATCTTAGCAATGAGGCTCAGACTTCAAATCACCATGTATCTTTGAGATTTCTTTTGTTGCTTTCTATTTCAGCCATTGTATTAGATATTATCAGACAACGTCGTATTTTTATTTGAGACAATTGTATTTACTCATTCATACTACTTTAGATGCTCTTGTACTCATGACTCTAGGTTTTGAGATTTTCTATTAAATATTGTGGTCGTTTTCACTTTATTTTATTCTCTATAGTTGCAATTCAATTTTTAGTTATGATAGGCAAATATTGGACGACTGTAGTAATGACAGTGCAAATATTGTATCATCCAAGCTCATATGTGATAGTTGACGATTAGAGAAACTCCCTCGTTGTGGATGACTAATTTAACTGAGTTGCATGCTAGTGTTTTTTTGGGAGCATTATTTTACCACACAAATCTTGCATCCTTTACGGAGTCGAGTTATGAATGGTTGAGTTAATTTGTTGTGTTGATTTGGTTGACTTGCACTTTAGCCGACTTGTTTCCTTAGCCATTTTATATACCAGTATATTCAATATACTGATTTTCATTTGAGTCTGCATCATTTAATGATGCAGATATAAGTGATAGAGGTCTTCAATAAGAGCACCATTAAAGTTCTATTTCTTCCTTCCAAATTATGGTGAGCTTTTCTTGTTTTCAGAGGAGTTATTTTATTTTCTTCAATAGTTAAATATTTTATTTTGACATAGTCCGGGACTTATCTTGGCACCTTCTAGATTTGGATAGAGGCTTCATAGACATTGAGCAGAGATAGTGGAGTGTTGTTGATTTTCAAATTCTTGTTCATTAGAAACTATTGTTGAAAGAGACATAGTTATTTATTTAAATTGATAGTCTTTATTGAGTATTCTTCTACTATTGAGTGTGATGTGACGATGAGGCCAGGTGATTCTCTTGGAAAATCTACAATGGTTCTTCAAATTTCAGCCATGCCAAATGTACTCTCCCCGGGTGTGATTATAATATTACATTCGAGACACATGAGAAATGTTCTTACTTTATGATATTTTTAATTTTTTTGTAATCTAGATCTATATATCTGTGTATTCATATAAAGTTGGGCATATACAAGATAATATAACATCTTTGAGGTTTCATAGTGGAAGTGGGATATGATTAATATAGACTTCATTATAGGCGTGTTGAGATCCCGCAAGCAGCATGATTCAATTTGGGTGATTGTGGATAGGATGACCAAATCATCCCAATTCTTACTTGCTAAGACTATTGACACAACAAAAGACTATGTCCAATTGTATATCCGAGAGATTTTAATGGAGTTTTCTTGTCCATCATCTCAGACAAAAGAGCCCAATTCACTGCTCAATTTTGAAAGTCTTTTAGCAAGGCCTAGGTTCAAAGGTGAACTTTAGCACTACTTTTCATCCTTAGAAAGATGGCTAGGCATAGTGTACTATTCAAAATTTGGAGGAAAAGTTGAGATCCTATGCCATTGACTTCAAAGGTAACTGAGATGATCACTTACCTCTCATTGAGTTTGCTTATAATGATAGTTTTCATTCAAGTATTCAAATGACTCCTTATGGGGCACATTATGCAAAGAGCTGCAAATACCCAATTGGTTGATTTGAGTCTAGTGAAGCTAAGTTGATTGGATTAGACCTAGTGCATCACGTTATAAAAAAGGTGAAAATTATCCAAGAAAGGTTGAGAACTGCACAGAGTCATCAAAAGTCCTACACTAATGCTAGGAGAAGAGATTTGGAGTTTGAGGTGAATGGTTGGGTGTATTTGAAGGTTTCATCCATGAAGGGTGTGATGAGATTTGGAAAGAAGAAAAAGTTGATTCCTCGATTTGTTGGTCCCTATCAAATTGTGAAAAAGTGGATAATGTAGCATATGAATTAGAGCTACCCCCAGAGTTAGCAACTATTAATCTCATTTTCCATATTTTGATGGTTAAGAAATGTTTAGGAGATCATTCGTTAGTTGTTCCTATTAGGAATGTTGGGTTAAAATATATTTATCTTGTGAGGAGTTTCTTGTCCAAATCCTTGATCCTCAGGTTTGCAAGCATAGAACCAAATAGGTTGCATCAGTAAAAGAATTTGTGGAGAAAATTATTTGTTGACAAAACTGTATTGGAAGATGAAGAGGAAATGAAGGTTTGATACCCTCATCTATCCGTTCCTTCTAATGATGAGATTGAAGGTAATATTCCTTATTTATATCCTTGATTTGATGTGTATTTTTGAATTTGATATTGATTGTCGGAGTATTTAACTGTTTGAGTACTTAAGTTTGATTTGCATTTTTACTTGAGTTTACCCTTAGCTTGGTCTTCATTCGAGGACAAATGATCTCAAGGGAAACATATTGCAACACGCTCTAAAATATCCTAAATCAGATAGCCCAGAAAGTTCAAAAATTTGATCTAGTTCTACACCAATTGAATTTCTACGAGCAACATCTACAAAACATAGTGGTCCCCTTTCAACCACCCTTTAATTGAGCCTGATTTCCATGAGACCAGTTCATGAGTCGTGGATTTTTATACGGATCGTAGAAAGGTCCATGGTTCCCAAGATGCTGGAATGTTTTTCTACGTGTCAGACCATTCCACGAAAAGGGTCGTGGACTCATAGTCCTGTTTACGATCCGTAAATCTTTGATTCATAGATCAACTTCTGAAACCTCTAAATCTTATTTAATTTCTATGATGGATTTGTATGATCCGTAAAAGGGTGTATGACCCGTAGAACCTTAGTCATAGACACAGGTCAAAATTTTCCTCAGGTTTTATGAAAGGCAGTCTACGAGCCGTAGACTGAACCATGAACCGTAAATGGAGTTTCATGGTTTACTTTTACAGTTTTAATGAAGGATGTTTTTATTTTTTCATCCTTTCTCAGGCTAATCCCATTGTTCTAGGATTATTTTGAGCTGCTTAATAGTACTCCACGACCTTTTTCTCATAATTACACTTAGAACCTTTTGAGAGCAAGAAGAGAGGAGAAAAAGGTATTATTTTAAGCATTCAATGATTGTTCTTCGAGTTCAATTGCAAAATCTGAATTCTAGGTATGTAAGGTTAACATAACGTTGGATTGAGTCCATTCTCGTGCCCATTCACTGTATTGATTCGAGTTGAGTTTGAATTTGAATTTTTAGATTCTTTGAATGGTATTTCTGTGTTATCTATTATTTTATTTAATTTCTTGTATTTATTTAAATACGTATTGATGATGTCATGAGTTGAGAATTTGATTTGGGTGCATGTTCATGCTTTCATTCACATAAACCCTAATTGAGGCTTTTATATTTAACTTTTATGTATGAATTGAATTTGAAAGTACGAATTATGATTATTTTGAATGGGATTGAGTTGATCATGAGTTGAGTCAAAACAATCTTTAAAGTTTTATTTATTTTGAACATGATTATTTTGAGTCCAAATGATTATTGTGAGCTAAAGTTTTGAGCTATAATCTTTAAAGTTTATTACACATCTTCAATACCAAGAAGTTTATAAAGGTGTAAAAAATTCATTGTACTTTTTTTATTTTGTTTCTAGCATTCATTGTGCTAGAGATTTGAACACTTGTATTTCACAAGAGTGGATTCTACTTTTAGCTGATAGAAAAGAATTTTCTGCTTATCCATGGGGTCGTATTAGCTATAATATTACAATTAAACATCTTCTCCAATCGATGAAGCTTAATGCAAAGACCACCAATCTTTATGGCTTTTCATAGGCCTTTATGGTAAGTTTTATTTTATTTTAGCCCATATTCACTTATTTTTATTATGTTTTGGTGTATATAATATTTTAATCTCTTTGTATGACTATTTTATTTAGTGTTGGACATTTGAGGTTATTCTTTTCCTCCGAAAAAAGTTTAAGGTATTTTCAGAACAAGTGTTTTCACCAAAATTGTTTTGATGGCTTTTGACGACTAATAACAAATCGATTGAGATTAATGCGCTGTTTAATCCCTCTGAGGACTCGGTAAGTATTATTCATTAACTTAATAGTTAAACATTGAACTGTCCTATTACTTATGCCTTTCTATTTTTTCTATAGCATTTTTAGCAGTTACTTTACTTGCTTCAACAGTTACTGTAATAATTATAGCAGTTGTTTAACTAATTATAACAGTTGCTAGAATTATTTTAGTAGTTGTTGAACTAATTACAACAGTTGCTGAAATTATTTCAGCAGTTGTTGAATTAATTACAACAATTGTTATAGCTCTATTTTTTTACCCTATAAATTTATTTTTCTATGTAGATTGTGCATCCATGAATAATTCCTACACCTAGTGAAATGGAGATGAATTTTTTCACTAAGTTTGAGCCTAAGAATTAACTGAGGATGATAAAATTAAAAAGTTTGAGATAAATTTGAATGATGTTGTGAATATAAAAAGAGATATCCTAGTTGTTGACCATAATATTAATGTAGAAGGTGGAGGAAAATCTTCTTTGAATGCAGAGAGAGTTGTTAGTGGTGTTGGTGGTAGGGGAGGACGATAATTTACTCTAAATGTTGATAGGTGTATTGATGATGTTGATTTCATAAGAGGAGGAAGATTCAATGATGTTAGTGGTGACTTTAGAGTAGGAAGACCTCCGACCGATGAGAATGCTCCCCGTGCACGAGAAATTCTATCCACCAATGAGGAGCTTGGTTGTAAGCTTTGTCATGTGAAGATAGATTTATTGACTACTAAGGTAGAGTCTTTAGAAAGAACTATCATCATCATGATGTCTAAGAGAGGTATTAGGCCATCATCAAAGATCTCTTACCCATATACTCCTGATTATATTAAAAGCATAAAGAGACAAATTTCAAAGGCATTGTCAAATGTTCAAAAAAAGACAAAGAGAAAGATAAATGAGACTATTATAAAAAAAATTAGTGTCTAAAGATAATGCATATGAAAGTAAAATTATATTTTATCAATATTTACTAGTTAATTTAATTGTATTTAGATTTTTCACTAGTTGAATTAATTCTTTTTTAAAATATTGCAGATGAAGTAAGCTGATTGAATTCAAAGAGTAGTTGAAAGCGTAGAATTAAATAGTAGTATCTAATCTCTACGTTTTTTAATCAAACTTTGATATTGGCATAATTTTTTGTAAGTCAATATAAAGTAATGTTTGTTAACGTAGATACAATAGCATATGAATGTGTTTGGCAAACATAAGTTAATTTTGTTTTTAAGTTATGGAGTTTTTTCTGTTGTTTTGTGCTAAATATTAGTGTAAATTTTGTACTTTTTATAGCAACTGCTATGACTTGTCATAACAAGTAAGCTAGTTACTGTATTTTTCGTAACAATTGCTAAAATTTGTTACAATAAGTAAGCTAGTTGTTGTTCTTTTCATAGCAACTGCTGATATTTTATTAATCAAGTATGCTAGTTTATTGATTAATTAATTATATCAATTATATTTAGTGATAGACAGAGCGGTATTCATCTAATTTAAAAATAAAATTTGGATTTGATAGTAATATTACATAGTGAGATAATAATTTGAGATATTAGACAATCAATATATAGGAATTCATATGTAATCAACTCATAATGAATAAATTGATCGTTAATTGGTTGTAACACTCATATTCAATGACAAATATAGTGGTGTTGGTCTAATTCATGCATAGAAGCTATATTTGATACCAATCTTCTACAATAAGATATTAATTTGAGATATTAGATGATTAATTAAGTAATTTTACATGTAATTGAATTAAAATGAATATATTGATCGTTAATTGATTATATTAATCATATTTAATGATAAATAACATGGTCTTGATCTATTTTAAGAATACAATTAAGATTGTACTATAATCTTAATTGACTTTGCTACAACAAGTTGTTGTTGAAGTTTGCATAGCAATTGTTGAAATATATTATAACAAGTAATCAAGTTGTTGTACTTTTTATAACAATTGTTGCAATTTGTCATAATAAGTAAGCTAGTTGTTGTACTTTTTATAACAATTGTTGCAATTTGTCATAACAAGTAAGCTAGTTGTTGTACTTTTCAAAGCAATTGCTGAAATTTATTATAGCAAATAAGCTAGTTGTTGTACTTTTCAAAGCAACTACTGAAATTTTATTAAGCAAATAAGTTATTGTACTTCTCATAGTAATTTCACATGTAATGATGATTAATTGGTTGTAGCATTCTTATTTAATGATAAATAGGATGGTGTTAATCTACTTTAAGAATAAAAATAAGATTTAATTATTATTTTAATTGAATTTGCTATGACAAGCAAACTAATTATTGTAGTGTTCATAGCAACTGCTGACTTATATTACAACAACTATGCAAGTTGCTATTTTTTACAACAATTGCTGAAATTTGTTACAACAAGTTAGTTGTTGAATCTTCATGAAATTTCTTGAAATTAAATTGTGATCAAATTCACAAACTATTAATAACAATAATAATAAGATAAAATATTTTTTAAAATAACAACAACAATTAGTACCCAAAAATATAAAATCATATACGTTCATAAAATAACAACAACGACATTAGTCCCAAAAAAAGATTAGATCAAATGTGTTCGCAAAGAAACAACAATAACATAGAATGTGCTTCTAAAAAATATTTTGCTTGGAGTATGTAGTTCTCTTGTGACCAATTCTTTTTGCATATAGAACATTTATTTTTCTTCGTTGAAAATGATTCACCAATTCCTTTTTGCATTTTCAATGAACTTCTTCCAACTTTATCTGGTTCAACAAATGAAAGAGATATTTTTCTCTCTAAAAATCTCAATAGGAGCTTTTCAAGTTTCTTCAGATGACACATAATTAATTTTCTTCAGTATGCAATAAGGTACACCTCTACCTTATAATAAGAAAAGGAGTACTTATAAATGTGTCTCCCATAATCATCGACATATTGGCATTGGAGTGTTGCCATAGCATGTGAACAATGTATTTTATCAATATCAAGGGCTCTACAAGTACAAGATTTAACTATCAAATCAACTATTACGACTGCATCATGATAGGTGACAACACACTTGTAGTTCATAAATTGATAAACCAAAAGCTTATTTTCCAGATTAATATTTTCTGCAATGTCTTTTTCTATCGAAGGGATGAGAATTATTGGTGCATTAATGAATTTCATACGTCTCTCATAAAATTTTTCTGCAAATTGCTTGTTTATTATATCACATAGAGAAGAAATGAGATATTCTCTTTCATCAAGGAACATTGAGTTAATCGACTCAACAATGTTTGTCATCATAATATTGTACATGTAACATGTAAATGTCAGATCATAGATTATATTTATTTTAGAAATAAATATACTAATTGCTGAAAAAACATAATAACTACTACAATGATTTATGCGATTGTTTAATAAATACAACAATTATTGCATATTTTTTAGCAATTGCTGAAATAAATACAACAATTGTATTTTTTTTAATAGCAACAGCTATAGAAATTAAGTAATTTTTCCAACTATCAACAACAACAAAAAAAATTATACATATTTCCTGAAAAGAATGCCTTACTACATCGATAAAATTCAATGCGTTCAAGATGTGTTGCAACTCGTGGAATCATTTATCTTATTTGATTGAAATTATCATTGAACACATCCACATTATATGATTTTGTTGCCTTATAACAATGATGGACAACACTTTCACTGTGAAAATTATTTTAAATATTTTCTCTGAGGTGCCTCATGCAACAACCATAATGAGTTGAAGAAAGACAATTGAGACTATTTTTTTCAATACTTGATTGTCTATAAGAAATTATGCACAATTCAAGAGTATCAAGTATAAAATTGCTTAATTACTTGAAAAAATATTTGTAGGAAGCATCACATTCAGAGTCTACTACGCAAAATGCCATAAAAATATGATTCTCCGCATCCTGTGCAACAACAGATAATAATACATCACCATATCTACTCTTCAAAAATGTCCCATCAACAGCTATGATTTTTCTCATATATGCAAAATCAAAAATTCAAGCTCTGTATGCCACAAAAAAATATTTAAACCTATCATTTTCATCAACCTTCACCGCTGTCTTAGTTTCTGAATTTGATGTCCTAAGCATATGACTATACATATCAAGAACTCCATATTCATGTCCGTGTATCTCTCTTATTAAAAACTTTGCAATTTCACTATCCCTCTAAATATTCCAATAGCTAATCTTTCATCCCAATTCAATACGAATAGAATTTTTCAAATTTTTTATCGATAGATCTTTACCTTTAGGATATCTATCTTTAAAGTATGCTTCAATGACTTTTGATATGACATGTGAATTATGACTCATAAGATGTTTTAAGCTACATGTGTGAATCTTTTCATACTTTATAATGTAAAATCTATTAGAATTTTCAAGTATCACAACTCTCAGCCACCACTTGCATTTAGAATTCTCACATTGAAAACAATACACTGAACGTGAATTAATTAACTTCTTCAATCTAAAATCTTTTTTCACACAAGAAATTTTCAATGCAATATTTAGCTCTTGCTTATTATTAAATGATATATCTTTGTAAAAACCTATTTCATCATCTTGAGCATGACTAGATTGAGTTAATTGTGTAGTTCTCGGTGTATTACTGTCAACTTCAGGAGAAACAATGTGTTGACTTTCACTATCTTTATCTAGAATATTCATATTCATCCAACCACATTCATCATTGTTGGTCAATAGATAGATTATGGTTGTCTACCAATCTTTCAACCTTATAGACCCTTAAAATAGGTCTAGATTCATCTTCCAAATAAGTATTCAAACTAAGTTGCATCTTTTATTTTAAAAGGAGTCTTCTACTCTTTACCACAACTGGGCATGAAAGTAATGGCAATGTCTTTCAACCCACAATTTAATTGATAATAAGTAATGATTTTATTCATAAAATCATCATCTAAGATATCTCAATGCACAATTATTGCTATCGTCTCGGTCAACTCTTTATTTTTTTCAATGCCAAATATAACAATTGTTGGACTCAACACATTCATCATGACAATCAACCCCTAATGTTATTTTGTCTCCCATTAATGATATTGAAGGTACTTGAAAATGTTCTAATTTAAAAACAAAAAATTTAATCATGAAAGAAGAAAAAAATTGTATAAAAAATACCAAGTACATTCATTCATTTAGCAATTACTGAAATATATTCAATAGTTACACCTATTTCAGCTTTATTTAGCAAATGTTGTAAAAAAATTTAACAGTTATTGTATTTATTTTTAAACCTGTTCCAATAATTGTCAATAGTTGTTGTATTTGTTTTAGCGCCTGCTACAACTATTATTGAAACAACTACAACAATTGTTGAATAAATTATTTAGCAACTATTGAAACTATTCCAGCAATTGTTATATTTATTTCAACGCATGCCGCAACAATTGTTGAAATAACTATAACGGTTGCTAAAAATCGTACAATAATGGTAAGAGCAACAATATAAAAAATAAATCTTTTGTTAAATAATACACATAAAATCACACTATTCACTTGTCAAGATAATTTAAAATCACCTTTTAAGCAATTTTCAAAGTCACACGAATAAAATTTAATCTAAAATTTGAGATTTTTCTCTCTTTAATTCTTCAAATAAGAAATTCACAATGAGGTGCAAAATCGATACCAACATCAATAATAGAATAATAAAACAAAAAAGAAGAAAAAGAAGAGGAGGAGGAGGAGAAAAAAGGAATAGAAAATGATCAATGGAAAAATGGGAAGAAAAAAAGAGGTTGATTTGAAATTTTTTTAGAAATTACGATTTTAATTAAAATTTGAGTGAAAGTGTAAAAATAAAAACTTGAAGACCTATTTTTTTTTAAATCAATTATTATTAAAATTTATCACCTACACTTAATATTTAAAACATTTTAAATTTTTGCTCATTTTTGTTACCCTTAAGTCATTACCCATTGTATGTAAAATATTCATAGTTGAGTAACTTTGAGGTTATAGAAGAAAGTTGTGCGACTTTCTCCGAGAAGAAACTTTAGTTAAGTGACTTTCTATGAGAAGAATTCTAAATTGAGTGATTTTAAAGTTATAAAAGAAAGTTGAGCGACTTTCTATTAAAACATTATTAATTGAGTGACTAACTGAACTATTAATTCTCCCTATTTATAGTTGTAGGAAGTATACAAGGTTGCTTATGATCGACCAAAAGATGTTATTTTGACGATTGGTATATTGTGATTGGTTCTTAAATTTTACTGGGACTAGCACATGACTTGGACACATTATGTCTTTTTGTTGATCTTGGATGCCTAGTTATCGTGACATGTGGCATGGATTTGAGCTCCAAGTTATAATAGGCCTTGGACTTGAATTTATAAAAGTAGACTAATTAGTTTGTAAAGTCTAAATTAATTAATCAACCCAAATGAATATGAATTTAATGCAACTTTTGTATGAATTAAATTCAATAAAATTTATTTGTCTACAAATATCCCCTACTTCAAGTCTTGTTGAAGTGTAGGCTTGCCAAAACTTGATGACGAGACTTGAAATATTATGAATTTGATAGTATTTTATTTAAGATATTTACTTGATTCTATTTTATGCGAAAAAACAAATTATATACAAATGTTATGTGGAACCATCTAAAATTCAATCAAGAGTCAAATTATTATTACCATTTACTATCAGCACACCACTTTTTAAAATTTATAAAAAGGAAGTAGGGTCTGTCAAATTATTAACCCACAGGAGGAAAAAATATAAACAAGATCTCCCTTGTTTAGAAGAAAAAATAACAAAGAAGATCTCTTTCCTTAAGTAGAAAAATAAAACTTGTGATTTTTTTTGGTACACTATGAGGAATATCCCATATTCCTATTCTGCAAACTCTCATCTTCAATGATTTTTACCATACTTGATGAACAATCATATCTATCTTTTAATGTAAATTACTAGCTTTCCTTATTTATACATATTTTACTTACTAGTCCTTTGTTTCTTTTCATGTCAATGTACTCTTTCTTGCATAAAGAGAAAATTATAAACCAATGAAATATGTAAGACTAGCAGGATAAATCTTCCACATAGAAGCACTGTCATGACTTGAAGTTTCATGTCAATGGAGCAAATGTTCACCATAATGAGTTGCAGCGTTTGACATAATATTTACAAGGACAACTTGAAGTAATATACACCATGAAGCGTAGTGTCATTTGTCATTGGGACATACTGCTGATTTGAAGCTTCATGTTATTGAAGCCGACCAAGCAATCAATCATGTAAAATCCAGAAGCTTAGGCAGTTACTATCTTAGACTCGATACTTTTTTTAATAGGTTTATGAAGGAGAACCAATAGTCTCAATATCTCACCAAAAAGTGATGTTTTTTATTGAAAAAAACACATGGTGCATCTACCTTTTTGATCGAAGCTTTGGTAGATAAATTTTTAGTGTGCCATCTATCTTTTCAGTCAAGAATTTTGGCATACAATCCTTTGGCACTTCACTTTCCACTTTCATTGCGGCATTGGTTGCTTTAATAGTTTAATTTTCATTGGAGCCTTGGTGAGAGATCACTTGGAGAATCCATGGTTTTGGCGAAGACAACTTACTACTTCAATTCTCATTGGAGCCTTGACGAGAGACCACTTGGAGAATCCAAGACGTTGACTGAAATAACTTGCTGCTTAAATTTTCATTGGAGCCTTGGCGAGAGATCACTTGGAGAATCCACCTTCCTTGCAGCATTAACAAAGACAGCTTGTAACGTCCCTTTTATATTGAGGCCTTGACAATATTAACCTTTTTGAAGTCGCGCCTTTTGATCCTTAGAGAGAAAGTTGACATCACATCTTCCTCTGTGGCTTCACCGAAGAGATAATTGGCCTCAACGAGCAAGTACTTGGTGCATTTAATTCTTGTGATATTGGTGAAAGAAGTGGATAGAGAGTTTCAGGTATCAAGATTTGGCATACATTTTATGGTGCATCCGAATCTTTGATTTTAGCATGAACACAATATCATCTAGAAACATGGTGAAGAAATATATATAGTGTCCTATCCTTCTAGCCTCGATGACTTTCCACTCTGAATATCTTCAAAAGAATATTTATTTCCTAATATAGGAGCAACAGAATTGTGAGGCTCTTAATCCCACAGAAATAGAACTTAACTTCCTATAATATTTCGTAATTTCAAGTTGAAACTTCATCCGAATTGAGCAGAATTAATTTTGAAAGCTAATTTTTGAATCTAATATGGCTGTTTCACAGCTTTGCTTAGGAGCTTTGAATCACAAGCCTCAACCTTTTAGGAGCTCAATTTACCTACGTTGTCCTAAACTTAGGTCTTTCTAACTCATAATATACTTAAAACTCATATGGTCGATTTAAATCTCAAATCAGACCTCATATAGGTAGTGCTTTCAAATCTTAAGTGCAAAAATTATCGCTACAAACTCCAAGTCATGAGTGGGATGATTACGCTCATGAACCTTAAGCTACCTTAATACACAAGCAATTACCGACCCTGTTGCATCAATACACGACCTAAACCAATGTCGGATGCATCACAATGTACAGTGAAGCCCTTGCCCTCAACTGGAAGAGTCAAAATAGAAGTTACAGTAAGTAACTCCTTGAGCATTAAAAAGCTAAACTGACATTGATGTTACCACTCTTAAGGGACATCAAGATGAGTCAACTAAGTTAAAGGGTCCTACAATTGAAGAATAACCCTTAAGAAACTATTTATACTCGCCAGCTATCCTAAAAAGCTCTAATCTCAGTAATCGAGGTAGACCTATCCTAATCACGGATAGTATTAATCTTTGTTGGGTCAACCATAATGAATCATTAGACACCATGTGCCCTAAGAATGCTACAGATTCAAGCTAAGACTTTCACTTTGAGAATTTGGTATAAAGTTGTTCATCTCTCAAAGTTTAAAGCATAATCCTTAAATGTTGATCATGCTCCTCATTTGTCCACTAGTATACAAGAATCTCATCAATGAACATATGGTGAAAAATACTATATACAATCTAAATACACATATCATTATGTCCATGAACATTGTTGGGCATTTGTCAACCCAAAAGACATTAGTTGGTACTCATAATGGCCATAACAAGTCCTAAAAGTTGTATAAGGGACATTGGCCATCCTAATACTCAATTGATGGTAACTAAACAGCAAATCAATCTTACAAAATACAATGACACCCTAAAGTTGATCAAACTAGTCATCTATATGAGGCATGTGGTACTTATTCGTCATTATTGCCTTGTTTGAGTACTTGTAATTGATACACATATACATAGACTCATCATTCTTCTTTTCAAATAGAATGGGGTACCCCAAGGCAAAACAATAAATGAAATGAATGTCTTACCTAATAGATCCTAAGCTAAACATTGGGCTCTTTAGGATCTATAGGGGACGTATAATAAGTTGGAGTGGAGATAGGATGAGTGTCCAACTCAAGTCAATAGAAAATTAATATCACGTTAAAGAGGAAACTAGGTAAATTGGTAGGAAAGATATCGATAACATGAATAATACAAATCGATCAACTTTAGAGCCCTCGCTACTAATATTATGCACATAAGCTCAACAGGATAAGCACCAGCTGAATACTAACCTTTGATTCCACATATAAAAAATAACCCATTTGGTGTGAGCCTAAAGGATATCTACCATACCACTAGAGGGATATGAGGCATGACTAAGGTAATGATCTTGGTGGAAATACATGACTGCATGGTAGCAGGATCCAATCCATGCCTAGAATAATACCAAAATCAATTATATCCAACACAATAAGGTTAACTTGAGTATCACACCCCTAGATACTCACCAAGCATGACTTATATGCCTGATCCATTACTAAGCACTTAGACATAGGGGCCAAAACACATATCGATGCTACTAGTGCGTCAGAAAGTAAACCAGATTGAGAAGCATAATAAACAGAGGCATAAGAGTATGTAGAACCCTTATCAACTAAAGTTGATGTAGGCTAACGATACATAAGAATCATACCTGTGATAATAGCATATGATGCATCAACATTACTCTCGCGAAGCTCCATAAAAGTAGCCCTATCCATCTCTAAATTGAGCATTTGATCTAGCACATATCCTACCTTCTCAAGCCCCTTAGTGATTACTATAGCAATCTCAGCCTTGAGAATTGCCTCTACCAAGAGTATCTACTACTGAAACTAATTTGGGTTATTTGTGTAATAGGTGCAATCATACCTTGATAAGGATACTCTCTAGACTAGTGGTCAAGCTTTCCATAGTAAAAAAACCTTGAGAAGATAACCCTAAGAAGGTTGATCGCTATAACTTCAAGAGCTTGAATGTGTACCCTTGAACTATAACCTGCAATAAAAGAACCTCGACTATACTACTCGCCCTCTAAGGTCTATAGCACCATCTGAACAAACTGGCTAGAATGACCCTGGTGCTGGTAGTGCTCGCTTGTCTAATCATAAAAATCCCTGCCCCTAGATTAGGAACTAATATACCCACTCTAGTGGCAAGCCCTCTTATCACTGCCCTCTTAGGACTCACAATAGAGCTCCTTCATAGTTCAGGCATGACAAACAACATCCTAGAAAGACCTTCCTACTAAAGCTATTAACTTGATCTTTATGCACAACTATTATCTCAAACCACAGATGAAGCAATGATCCCTCTCCTTCTCAGTAGGTAAAATTATTGTAGCATACCTAGAAAGCTCATGAAACCTAGTCTCGTACTTCAACACGATCATGGAGCCCTTACCTACCCTAGTAAAGTAATTTTGAGACTATCTTTAACACTTCTCAACATAAACTTGTCCATAAAGGCCTCTAAGAACTACATTCGAATCACAAAGGGGGATTCAATAGGTCTATACTCCATAAAGGACCTCTACTACTACTTGGTTGGTCTATCAAGCTAATACATTAAAAATTTTGCTTCTTGAGACTCTACCAAACCCAAGGTGTACAACCTCTACCTACAAGGCTACAAGTCATTAAGAACTCATGGGCATCATTTCTTACAATCCTAGAAAACCGTAGAGAAGTCAATCTCAAAAACACTCCAAACATCTTTTCTCCTTTAGTGGCATAGCTCCTGATGCAATAATTAGTTGGGTTGCAATTGGTGATGGTGGCACGTCAATCTGGGGAGCCTCTATTGTAGGTTGAACCTAGGTACTGATATAGCTGGAGTAGGGGCCTATTATATACCTCTAATAATGGAAAATAGCTGGCAGTAGATGCCTATAATCTGTGTCATATTTTTCCTAGATAGTGGCTAGGCTAGTCACAGCCCCATCGGCTGTAATGACCTTATTTGTCATTTTTGAGCATATTTCTAAAATTTATTATTTTGCCCTTTCGCAAGCTACTTTAGACCTATTTTGAACTATCAGTATTATAGAAATTGAGATCTTGTATTTTAAAAGTAAAATGTATGAGTTTTATTATTTTTGGAATCTTAAGTTGTTGAAAAAGTAAGTTTTTATATCATTCTGAATTTCAGGTGTCGAATCAAAAATCTATTGATTCCATCAACTCAGGAACGTTAAATCTGATGTAGGAGAAGTTACAAAATTAAATTTGGAGTTAAAATGGAGATTTTGGATCTAAAGTAGCTTTTTTTAGTTATTTTTGGAGCCAAAGTTTGACTTTGGTCAATATTAAGAGTTCAAAAGCTCGGATCAAAATTTCAACAGTTTCAGTAGTTCTAAATGGTGAAACTAACGCTAGAAATGGTCTCATCATAATTTTTGAAATTTTTTAGGGCAGTTTTGGTATTTTGAGTTCTTAACTAGTTTATCGAGTTGCATTGGTAACTATATCTAGGAGATCTCAAATTCAAATTATGTTAATTCCATTGAGCTTGAATCGTCATTTATGGTATGAATACATATCTAGTTTGTGTATTTTGGGTTTCGAATGGACCCCATGTGTAATGATCCAAAAAAAAAAAGGGTTTTCTTGATGTCATCCATGACATCATATTTTTCTCGATGTCACCCATGACATCATATTTTTTCTTGATGTCATCCATGACATCATTATACCCAAGATAGGTGTACCTACCAAGACTTATTATACTCAAGGTAGGTGTACCTACCAAGACTTATAACCCCTAAAGATTAGTATAAATACCCATCTACTTAATCTTTATATCACACTTCAATCCTCTAATCTACATTACTCTCCCAAAAACTCTCTCAACACTTAGGCTA
>JBCEWC010003902.1:0-28828 GCA_038996855.1 Solanum aculeatissimum | reverse complement strand
ATGTGTGTAATGATGCTATGATGGCTTGATCGAGGGTCTTCGGGTCCTCATTCGCCATGTCACATCTAGGCCCCCTATCTGGGTCGTGATAGCTATAAGTCACTTTTGTTGAGGGTGTTAGATGTGTTTCAGAGTATGGTACCAACTGGTAGTGCTACAGGTACACTAGGAGGTTCACAAATTCAGCCAGTGGAAATATTCTTATTGTTTAGGGACCTGCTATTCATGATAAGGTGGGCTAGCCACCATTAGTTCCTAAACCAATAAAGATTGGCCTCAACCCAGTTTTTACTATTGATGACCAGACAATTTATAAATAGTTTTAGAAGATGAAACAACCCTAGTTCCAGGTTGGTAAGGGTGAGGATGTTATGAGTTCTTGACTCTATTCCATGAGATGTTGGAGGTCATGGGCCTTGTTGATCCATGAGGCATTATGTTTTTTACACTTCAGCTTTGAGTCATTGTTATAGGGTGGTGGAGGACTTATATAAGAACTAGACTAGCCAGATCCTCTTCGGTAGAGTGGGATATATTCTCAAGTGCTTATCAGGATCATTTTATTCCTTAGAATGTTTGAGGGGAGAGTCATTTGAGGTTTAAGAGCTTTACTTGGGGTAACATATCTATTTTCCAGAGTATGAGATATGATTCTCTCAAATGTCTCATCATGCCATATTATTGATCCCACCTAAGGTGGAGAGAGTCTGCATGACTGTAAGGAGTTTGGTCTTCTCCATTAGATCTTCTGACTTTAGATCATCCCATGCGGGAGCTTCTTTTTACTCTATTAGGAGTACTACCAAAGAGGCAAAGTTGATGGTCTGTAAGGAGTATAGGGACCCCAAAAGGGCTCGATACACTGATTATTATTTTGGTACTAGATCAGGAGGTAGAGAGTCTCATCAAGAAAGTAGTTTATCCTTGAATTAGGTGTCAATGCATGCATCACTACCAGCTTTAAAGAGAGATTATATTCCATCTAGTGTTCACAGGCTAGGGCCCGAGGTGTCTATAGTATTCCATATAGATTTCTACAACAGTAGTCCACTCCAAGATCTTGTTATAGGTGTGGAGATCCTAGCCATTAGGAAGTGTCCATTATATACTCATTTTTGTTGACATAGTACCTACTCAGCAGTCCTAGTCAAAGATATAGCACATCCAACTAGAGGGTAAGCCTCATAGGTTAGAGGGCATAGTAGAGCACAATCAAGTAGAGATGGGTGTGCTCTTCGTAGAGGTGATAGTGATGCATTAGTTCAACATGGTAGAAGAGGCACAATTTAGACAAGATGAGGTTAAAGTACCTATTATTATGCATTCCAAGGAGGTCCAAGGCTGAGGTTTCAGTTGCAGTTATCACAGGTATTATTATAGTTTTGATCTTAGTTCTTTATATTTATATGTGTTTTCCTGTTTCTCCTCTAGATTTTATTTGATATGTGATCGTATGTCTGTGCCTATATATCATTCTACCATGGTAAGAGATTCTTTAGTAGTGGATTGGGTGTACTAATCATGTCTTGTATCCCTAGCAGGGTATTATACTTAGGTGGACATGATTATTCTTGATATGGTAGATTATTATATCATATTATATATGGATTGGCTCTCTGTGTATCATGTTATTCTTGATTACTATGCTAAAACAATTACTTTACCTATGCCTAGTAGATAGAGGATTGAGTGGAATAGGTCTAGTGGTTTTTATCCTAATAAAATCATCTATATTATTTAGGCATAGAGGTTGATTAATATAGAGCGTCTAGATAATTGGATTTCATCGAGATGCCAATATTGAGTCACCTTCGATAGAGTCTATTTTTTTTATTTGAGAGTTTGTGGATGTATTTTCTACTAATCTTCAAGGGTTCCACCAGATTGGTACATTGATTTCGCTATTGATCCTGAGTCAGGCACTAAGCCCATCTCTATTCCTCCTTATTATATAGCTCTGGCAGAGTTGAAAGAGCTAACAGATTAGCTTCAGCACCTATAGATTAAGGGGTTTATTCACCCTAATATGTCATTGTGGGTGACTCGATGTAGTTTGTGAAAAAGGATGAATCAATGAAAATATGTGTCGATTATAGACATTTGAAAAAGGTGGTAGTCAAAAACAAATACCCTCTTCCCAAATTAATGATTTATTTGACTAACTCCAGGGAGCAATTGTGTTTTCTAAGCTTGATTTAAGGTTTGGGTACCATCAGGTGAAGATTAGGGTGACTGGTAGTCCTAAGATCACTTTACATACAAGATATGACCATTATGAGTTTCTAGTGATGTTATTTGGGCTAATCAACACCCCCGAGGCATTTATGGAGTTGATGAATAGAGTGTTTCTAGCATACTTAGATTCATTCGTGATTGTTTTTATTGATGACATCTTGGTTTACTCTAAGATCGAGTCCAATCATGATAGGCATTTGAGGATTTTACTTCAGCAATTGAGAGAGGAGAAACTAAATCCCAAGTTCTCTATGTGAATTTTGTCTCAGTCGGTAGCATTATTAGGACATGAGATGTCCAAGGAGGGCATCTAGGTAATCCAACAAAGATTGAGATTTTTTAAGGGTAGACTAGACCTATCTTAGCTACAAAGATTCATAGCTTTGTGGGTTCGTCTAGATATTATCGGTGTTTTATTTAAGATTTTTCCACCATAGTGGCTCCATTTACCAGGCTCACCTAGAATAATGTAGCATTTTATTAGTCAATTGTGAAGAGAGCTTTCAAAAGCTCAAGATGTTGCTGACTACTACACTTATTTTGACCTTTCCCGATAAGGGTGTTGACTTCACCATATATTATAATGTGTTGTCATTCTGGTTAGGAGGTATCTAAATGCCAAAAGAGGAGGTGATTGACTATATCTCTAGGCAATTTAAGGCGCATAAGAAGAATAACCTCACTCATAACATAGAATTGGAAGTGGTTTTCTTTGTTTGAAGTTTTGGCGGCAATATTTATATAGGGTTGTTATGAGGTTTTCATTGACCACCAGAGTTTATAGTATATTTTTAGGAAAAAGGACTTGAACTTGAGATAGATGAGGTGTATTGATCTTCTAAAATATTATTATTTAACCATTTCATACCATATGGGAGAGACCAATGTGGTGGTCGATATATTGAGTAGAAAGGCTTCTAGTATGAGATTCTTGTAGTTATTTGACCTGAGGAGAGAACCTTGGCTAGGGATGTTTATATGTTAGCCAATAGTTTGATGAGACTACATCATTTTGATAGGGGAAATATGCTTGCTTTCACGGAGGCCCATTCTACCCTGATGGATTAGATCCTTGATTGGTAGATTGAGGATGAAAAATTTATGTATCATTCAAGACAAGGTATCTAGAGGTAGAGCCAAGGAATTCATGCTTGATGTTGGCTGTATCTTGAGATTGAGAGCTAGATTTTTGCACCTGAGATAGGTGACTTGATTGGATTGATACGTCTAGAGGCTCATTGTGCTCGTTACTCTATTTATCCAGAGGCAGTAAAGGTGTACCATGATTTGAGTCAGCATTATTGGCGATATGGCATAAAGAAGGATATCACAGATGTTGTGTCTTAAGCTTCTGACATGCTCGCAAGTGAAATGTGAGCACCCAAAGCCTGGTAATGATCTTTAAAGGATGCTCATTCCTACATCAAAGAGAGAGAGAATTACTATGAACTTTGTAGTAGGTTTACCTACTATCGTGGGTGATTATGACTCTATCAATTTGTTGTTGATTATTAACTATGTATTCCCATATGATGCTAGCTAAGGTTAAGTATTCAATAGAGAAAATGGTTTATCTCAACATTAGTCAAATTTTAGACTTTATGTTGTGCTTGTTTCTATTATTTCTATCAAGATTCATTATTTACTTCTAACTTTTGGAAGGCCTTACAACATGGTTTAGGCACTCAGTTGGATATGAGTACAGTATTTTACCATAGACAGATGGTCCGCTTTAGAGGACCATCCAAGTATTAGAGATATGATTCATACGTGTGTGATAGATTCAAGTGCCCGATTGGATAAGTAACGAGCACAATGAGCCTCTAGAAGTATCAATCCAATCAAGTCACCTACCTCAAGTGCAAAAATCTAGCTCTCAATCTTAAGATACAGCCAACATCAAGCATGGATTCCATGGCTCTACCTCTAGATACCTTGTCTTGAATGCCCAAATATGTAGATCATCCAAGTGGATCCTTTTGAGGACTAGAATGCACAAATATGTAGATCACTCTTCAGTTGGTTTGACTTGTGGTGGTGGATAACTTAGATACCGACTTCCTTAGAGATTCCATGGAGCAGGTTTGGTTGATTCAAAGTTGGTTATTGACAACCTAGAGTCATCAGAAGAGTTATGTTGATAGATGGGTTCAACCTTTAGAGTTAAAAGAGGGTGGTCACTTATGGTTAAGGATTTCACCCATGAAGGATATCATGAGGCTCAGGAAGAAGTGAAAGCTCGACTCTAGGTTTATTGGTCCTTTTGACATCCTAAGTCGAGTGGATAAACGGACTAAAGACTAGCCTTTCCACCTAGTCTATCTTTTGTGCATCCAATGTTTCATATTTTAATGCGATGATGTTACATTCCAAACGAGTCTCATGTGATTTCCTTGATTTAGTGGAGTTGAATCTAGATTTGACCTATGAGGAGGAGCCTATAGAAATTCTAGATAGGCAGGTCCAAAAGCTAATAACGAAGAAGGTAGCATTAGTAAAGGTTTAGTAGCGATATCTACCCTTGGGAGAGATGACTTGGGAGACTGAGTCTGGCAAGTGAGCCCGTTATCTTGATCTTCTTGAGAATTCAGGTATTTCCTTTATTTTATGTTAGAGGACAAATATGGTTTTTAGTGGTGGATGATGTAACGACGTAGAAAGACATTTTTGGTAATTTTAAAAAAATTACTATTTTACTCCTCTTGATAGTTGGCTCGAATCTTATTTAATTAGTTATGAAAGTTGGCTTTTTTAAAACAATTCTGAAAAGTTGAGTTTTCACTAAAGAGTTGAGTTGTAAAGGCTTAAGTTACTTAATTTTGAGTTTTGGAATCATTTGGATATGTGGGTCTCACAACAACATTTCATTAATTTCATCAATTTTGGAATGTGAAAATTCGCCTAGGAGTATTGTTAAAGTCAGAGTTGGAGTTGTTATGTTGATTTGAGGTCTAAAGTGGGAAATTGAGTTGAAATTTGACTTTGGTCATATTTTGAGTATGGGTTCGTTCCATTGGTTTTGGAAAGTGATTTTAGCTTTACAATGAGCTTTGATATAATTTTTGGGCATTCCAATAGAGTCTTGGCATTTGTAGTGCCTAAGTTGTCCTAGTTGTGCCTAATTGGTTTTTGGATCAAGGAGACCTCAAATTTAATTTTTCACGATTCCCTTGAGTTTGGAACATTGAATTTAGTAGGGATGCATATACAGTTTGTGTTTATGAAGTTTTGATGGAATCTCGAGGGTTGATTTCGTGCTTTTGAATGTGTTGAAATTTTCATGTTGATTTGTTGTTCCAGGTGTCTCTTAAGCGAAGGGTTGGCCACTTTTGTGACCATTGCTTTTTCGAACACATTCGCTTAAGTGAAGGCCGCAAAAGTGGTCAGCCTTTCTCAAAAGCAAAGCATGCATCAGGAAGACGTGTCATTTTTACGTCTTCTAAGGGTAGTTTTCAGAGACAGTTCTTGGGAATTATTTCCTATTTTCTATTTTTGATCTTTGGGAGCTCATGGGAGATGATTTTTGAAGTGATTTTCAAGTGGAGATTATTGGGTAAGTTATTTTGAAATTGGATGTTCATTACCCATTAATTACTTCTTGTTTCTAACATCAAATTGAGGTTTTTGAATTAAAAAATTATGGGGATTTGTTCATGAACTCAAGTTTTACAAAAATAGTAATTATGATTTGATTTTAACCTCTTTTGTAAATGATTTTTGCTAATGAATTCTTAATGACTTAAGGAACATTTTCATGCAAAAATTTTCAGATTTCGAACGTGTTTTCGGTATTGGATTTTGGAGTTGTTTTTCCCATTTTCTCTGAATTTCTCGATTTTGGTATGGTTGGGCTTGGAATTTTATTGTGAATCATCATTTGAATAGATTGTGATGTTTTAGATTTCAAATTGGAAAATGGAAGCACTCTTATGGGATTGATTTCTTAACTTTATCGAGGCAAGTGAATTCTTAAATCTTGTTGAGTGTAATTAAACCTTGTATCTTCCTTCCTTATGCGTTGGAGAGTAATGGAGATTCAAAAGTGGGTGAATTACTAATGAAATAACTTAACAAATACGACGAGTAAATAAAATGACTATGTGATAGTATGTGCAAATTGACTCTTGATTTGGTACATACTTGTTGGTGATATTGATCCTTGAATGGAGAACATTAATTGATTACATTATTCTTATTGTTGAGAATTATTAATTGCTAGTATTTACTCAAGTGTTTAGTATTATTTCATTCTATTGTAGAAATGACTATTGAAGAATTATAAATGTAATATTAGGCAAGTGTCATATAATCTTGATATTATGGTGAAATTATCAAGAAATACTAATGTAAATGTTGATTCTTTTGACTAGAATACTTGATTGATGACAGAAATGGATAATGAGAACTTGAGAGATGGTGCAATCGTACTATTGAATGACCCTCTTAATGATGGTTCTATCATTGAAAGAATAAGGAGATTAATTTCTTGACTTAAATATAAGAAGTGTGTAGACACTTTGTATACTCTCTTGCTTATTTGAAAATGATTATTGTGCTGAGATGAATATGTAACCCGAAGACGCCTCATCCAAACCTCGTGTTCACAAGAATACATAAGGTATATAAGTAATTACATATCAAGAACCTCCCAATAAAGGTATTACATCATCATGTCCAATCATGCCTCTACGTAACTAAATTTTGGCGGGATCTAGAACATGCTACTAGCTCACTCTCAATAAAAGAAGAGAAAATACAAAGTCTCAACTAAAATGACATAAAGCACGGAATAAAGGCTTGTCCCAAAAGCATGAGAACTCACCAAGTATATAGGCATGCAATGCATCAAAGAAACATCATAACATAATATCAATATGTATAATCATCATACCAATAGAATAAAGGACAAAAGATAATACATGAACAATGCAACTTTAAGATAGTGAATGGAAGCATTTTAAAACATTTCATAACCTAACATACATGTGTATGTGGGAATAAGACCATAACCGATAATAAGACCATGCAGACTATTATCTGGAATTCTAATATTGCATGTACACCAGAGAAAGAGTAATCTACTTGCTAAGGTAGACTATACCCCACCTTCTGAGTCCTACCCCACCTCGATGAGTGTCATATGTGGATCTATTAACTTAATACCTTATAGGCACATAATCCTATGGTAGCATATAGTTATAAGACAAGAGGATTTATATAAGGACCCTTGGGGATAGTCCTCCTCACTCAAGTCTCATTCAGTGCTAAGTCAAATCCCACAGAATACATAATATGTAATAGATACATAATCGTCAACATAATCCATAACTCATAAAATCTTACTTGCATAGCATGTAAGATAGGTATAAAATCAAGTAAATCAATTCATGTTATAAGAACAGTCCATCTACATCGCAACCCGTATAAAGTGTGGATATACTCCTAATCTTGTAAAAGTTTATAACATTAGGGTCTTAGATCACCCTCGTAATCATGATCATAAGCATACTTTCATACTTGGAATATTATTCATGTAAACATGGCTTATCATAATAATTAGGACAAAATATTAGTTCTTGGACAATTGAGTCAAAAGTCATGAAATTAAATGAAAATAATTCAAGACTAATGCAATTAAAATCAAATTGAATCATAATTAAGAGAATCCATGTCAATTTCATAACCCTAACCAACATGTAATAGAAATCCCTTGAAAATCTATTTGAAAATCTATTAGAAATCATGCAATTCATGTAAGTCATCATAATTCATATATAATAAGGTAATAATCATGTAATAACCATAATTCAAGTATTTAAAGAGAAATCATATAAACCCATAAAATTTATGTTTGAACTTAAGGAAAAAGTGGAGTTTAGATTGGGCTTCAGGGATGAAATTGGTCCATGGATGAAGCCCCATAATTGAAGAAGCCTTATAAGAATTTAAAGAATTGACCTGGATCTTCCTTGGAAAGCTTAGAACCTTTATACTTCAATGGTGAATCCCCTTGAGAGAAAAGACTTAGAGTTTCAAAAGAAATTTGGAAGTGAATGAATTTGAGAGTAGTTTTACTAAGTCTAAGGTGGTTAGGATAGTTATTATGGTCAAAACGACGTAGTTTAGGGATTAAATAGGCAAAAAATAACCAAAACACCTTTTATTAAAATTTGTCGGACCCATCCACTAGCAGATTATACGAGTCATATATACACTTATGACTAATGGATACCAGGTTTCATCCTGGTTACATTTTTAGTTTCTGAAGATGTTTATGAACCTCTATCTACGAAAACTCTTTATAGTTCTCCATTTCTTTATGGGTCGTGAAGACCACACGTAGTTCCTCCAACACTTAGCAAAATTTCCAACTCTCAAAACTCCATTACGACCTAATGTATGAGTCATGGCAAGAAGGAAGACTCGTAAACTCCTTTCATGGTTCAACTTACCAAATTTTTGAAATCCCACAAAGCCACACACCCAAACCACGAGGCCTATCTACAACTCGTGGTTCAGACCATGGGTTGTAGATGGGCTCGTACCATTCAGTCTAGACTTAACTTTTTACAACTTTTCATTTTTTCAACTTTTCAACATATGGAGTGTTATACATTGATTGATTCCTACTATTGAAAATAAGTCGAAGGCAAATTGTTTCGGCTAGAAATGATAAAAAATTTGAAGGAAAATTATTCTGGAAAAGTGTAACAAAAAATCCAAACGAAAATGGCTCTAGCTTAAAATGAAAGATAAATGTCGAAGGAAAATTATTTCAATTAATACATAGTCCATGTAAGTCCTCCATGGGCTTCGATTTAATTAAGTCAGTGAATGTGTATCATAGGACAGACATGTATCGTGATTATTTGCATTGCATTGTAACTTCTTCATTACATCCCATTTATTTCATTCATTGTATTAATATGGATACTTATATCTAGTGAGTTGTTGACTAATCTTATACTTATAATTATTAAGAATAATCTGTGGATATGTTGTATTCTTATTTTTTGATATGTATACTCTGTATGCTGGATTTTCTTGAGTGTAGGTTATAGTTATGGGGATTGGTTGAGGTAGAAAGAGTACTTGTGTTTTTTATTTTCTAGCTAAGTTTAGATGTTCTTGCTGGGTACTATGTTGGTTGATACTCACCATTACTTCTACACATGTGTGTAGGTAATGAGCCCGACTACGATTGACATAGCCTTCTCATTTTGGGATTGAGTTTCGCGATAGTCTAAGAGGTAGCAGCTAGACTTTTAGAGTGAACGCTTCAAACTTCTATTTACTATCATTTTTGTTCTATTTTAGAATCATAGGCATTGAGACTTGTATGAATTTTCTTTTGAATGTAGTTGTAGTAGAGACTTGTACATTTGATGCCAGTCTAGGGTTGAATTTTAGATTATGGCTCCCATCCTTAATTGTTTGTCCTTAAAACTTTAGACTGTTATTTTTGCTTTATCTTTCTCATTATTTGGTTATATCCTATTTAGGTAGATTTATCTCAGAGAGTTAAAGACAAGTTCCATCACACCTGATTTTGGGAGGTGACATCGTCCTTATTATTTATAATAAATTGGCCTAAATTTATTAAAATTATCCAAACTAGTCGTTCAGCCATACCACTTATTCTTCTTCCTTTCACTTTACATATTAATGACTTCTTCGTTTCTTCTCCTCTCCTCTTCCTCCTATTCTCTTTGATAGTTTTAGCTTTCTTCCTTTTTCTACCATGATTAATCAGTCATTAATGTTTCAAAGCATGATTAAATATTTTACATATCAAAAGTGTGAATCATTTCTAGTGAATTATATATATAAATACTCAAAACATTTAGAGAATGTCATACCTAAAATTTATAATTATTTAGAAAAATTATGAGTTAGTCAGCAGCAAACACAAAGAAGAAAAATTGTTGCAACAATCTGGAATCACCTTCTTCTTCATAATCAATCTCCCCTTTAATTATACTCATCCTTTTCATTCTTATTTGGTTAGTGCAATGACCCTAAATGTAATTTTTAGAAATTTTAGAAGGACTATTATTTTTCTCCTCTTAGTAATGTCTCTGAGTCATCGTTGATCAGTTTATTGGTTTAGTTTTGGAGTCTTCTTGAAAAGTTAAGCAATTTTGATGTTCATGAGTTTTAAAGGTTTAAATTGTTCAAATGTGATTTTTATACCAATCTGAGCTACAAGTCTTGAAATAGAATTCGATCAATCCCATCAGCTTCAAAATGTGGAATGTGGTCTAGGATGGTCATCATTTTTTTATTTGGAGTTGTTTTATGGATTTAAAATTTTAAGTTGGAAGTTTAAGTTATTTTGAATTAAGATTTAACTTTGATCAATATTTGGAGTTTGGATACTCGAATTGAATTTTTAATGATTTTGTTGGACTCAAGAGTCAATTTAAGGCCTAGAAAGAGCTTCAGTATATTTGTTAGGAGTTTCGAGGGTGTTTTGGTAATTTTGAGTCTTGACTTAGTTTAGTTGTGACTAATCAAATTCTAGTTCTAGGAGAAACTTGAATTCAAATTTCAATGATTTATTTGAGTTTGGAATATTGAATTTAGTAGGGTAGCATATATAGCTTATGTGTAAGGGATTCTGAACAAATTCTGAGAGTCCTTTTGAGAACTTTCTATTTTTAGTAGTTGTCGGTGCCTATGTATTGATTCCCTATTCATCACATTTGTGGTGGGCCTGACCACGATCATGGAGGGTATGCATGTGGATCATCATATTCACATAGGGCTTGATGTGTTAATAGTGAGCCCTGCATTTTCTGGATTAGGTCCACGTTCATTAAGTGTCATTCCTAATGACCTCTGCATTCATAGGGACCATGTCCTCGATTGTGCAAAACAAGTCGCTTGGTAATTTTTAAATTTTCAAAATTGGGATTTTCCTCCATTTTGTATTTTTTTTAAGCTTTGTGAACTCTTGGGTGGTGATTTAAAGACTTTTTTAAAGATAAATTCATTGGGTAACTAATTTTGACTTATAATCTCAATTTTTCATTAATTATTTCTTGATTCCAATCTTTGATTCTTGGTTTCAGCTTCAATTTTCATTAGTTTCTTCAAGAACATACTTTTGGGTAGATTGATGATTATGGATTGATTTCACCTTCATTTTAAAAATGATTTTCTCTATTGATTTAAAAAATACTTTAGAAAACATAATTATGTATTAATTTCTAATTTTACCCTTATTTTACTTGAATTGCATTTTTTGGGATGTTTTGGGTTTGATTTCCAAAATTGATGATTTGGGTAATATTGTTCTCGTATTCTTTGTGATTTCATATTGAATAGATTGTCAAATCAGAGGCCCAACAAAAGAGGAAAGCTCATGTTTTGGAGTAGTTCCTTGGTTAATTCAAGGTAAGTGAATTTCTAAATCTCAGTTGAGTATGTAGAACCTTGTGCTAGCATCTAATGATTCTAATGAATGAATTTGTAGGACTTTTCAAAAAGGAAAAGGAGGCTACCTACAAGGTGACAAGTCTAAAAAGAAAAGAAGATCTCGTAAATCAAGAAAATAAGATGATAATCAGCATCAATAGTTATAAAGAAAGGAGATCAAGAAATCAATAAGAGATTGTCCCACAATCAAGGAAGAAAATCTAGCTAGCAAAGTTTTTAAGATATTGTATTCAATCAGCTTTGGAGAGAATAAAAGCCTACATCCATTTGAGTGCACCCCCCTTATTCGTGGTTCAAGCTTTCATTAGAATTATGAGATGTAGTTTCTTTCCTTCTTATCGAGCTCTTAAGTCCCTTGTTATTTTTTGGTTTAAGACACAAAGACATCTTAGACTTGTGGTTTCATTTGGTTTCTAGTATATTTTAGAGGCTTGTACATGTCGCACCAAGTTTGGTCTATATTTTTAGAATTGTGGTTTTTTTATCATTTATTAAGTTATTTAAGTTATTACTTCTGCCTTGTTTCTGCTTTACTAGTATTAATGTTATTTTAGGCTAACTTGTCATGGTAACTTAAGGCTAGTGTCATCACATCCAATTTTGAGTAATGACAAATAGTATTAGAGTTCTGGTTTCATAGATATCATATATGTACAATCCTAGTCTAGTAAAATATCAAGTATTAGTGTAGAGATGTCTGTTATTTATCCTCAAGAGATGATGAAGACTGTTAGTAAAATTTCCCTTTATTCTTCTGTTTCTTATTGTGTGTGGTTACGTGCATGAGTGTTAAGTTTTTGTATGTCATTTTTAGTATATGTCCAGAACTAGAGCTACTGCTTCTAGTAGAGGAGGAGAGGTAGTCCCCAAGGCAGTTATTGAGACCCTAGCCAAAGGTAGAGGTAGATGTCGAGCTAGAGGTCGAGGTCATATTCATGGTGCGGCACTAGCTAGGGATCATAGTAGAGATGCTTCACCTAAGTCAAAGGTTTATGTTAGAGAGTAGCAGGTCCCTCCAGAGTATGCAATTGCACATTTCTTTAGGAAAGCTTATTAAGAGTGTTAGGCATGATTGAGAGTCTTACTTAGAGTAGTAGCGCAAGAGGCACACCGAGATATTCTTAGACTAATGCAAGAGTTTATATTCCATAACAATGTCAGGCTCATATTATTTAGGGCTTAGTGGAGCAGCCATCATTGGGTTTTAGAGTTAAGATTCATCCTGGACAAATAATTGAGGTTTAGGGTGCACCCTTGGATGTATTAACTGAGAATAAGCAGCATCACTATGAAAGGTTTAGGAAGATAGACTACCTTAATAGTAGGGTGGAAAATAGAGGATGTTAAGAGTTTTTTACTACTTTCACAGAGCTATTGGATGATATCATTTCACCTAAGTCATATGGAGTTATATATGTTACTCTTCAGCTTTATGGCCCATCCAGAGAGTGATAGCGGACTTATTCTGGATCTTTGGGAGTTAGATCTTCTGCAGTGTGTTGGGGGATATTTTCTAGTTCATTTTATGGCTTATTTATCCCTTGGAATGTGAGGGAGGAAAGATGCTTGAGGGTTGAGAGACTGTGATAGGATAGCCTATCAATCACAAAGTATGGAACTTTCTTTTATCATTTATCTAGAAATACTACAGCCATCATTCTAGATAAGATACAGAGGGTTCATAGGTTTGTGAGAGAATTCACCCATTCTATTCGACAAGCAGTATTTAGGGTATCCAGCGAGGGAGTACTCTTTTAGTTTGTTACGAGAGATACTAAAAAGGAAAAGTTGTTGGAGAGAGAGGCGTTTAGGGACCCTCAAAAGTTACCAAGCATATGGCCAGTTCTCTAATACCTCGTTTGAAGGTAGAGGGTTTTTTATAGGGAGTGGCTCATTCTATTGTCAAGGGCTAATTCATGCAATTTGAGTGTAGTTAGGCCTTTTGTGGATCATATGATATCATTTAGGGTTCATCTGGATAACAATAGAGGCCTATAGGCTAAGGTAGTTATGGTAGCTCATCCATTCCATCATAGTAGGTCACCGCTCCTAGGGTTTGTTTTTTCTAAGGATATCTAGGTCATATTATTTGTCACTGCCCTATGAATACTCATGTAGGACCTCAATGTGGTTATGTTGCTCCAATGACAGGCTCACACCTCTCGCTAGAAGTTGCGGTAGAGCTCAGATAGATAAAAGGGGTCATACTCTGGGCAGAGGAGTAGGTGGAGCTATAGTTTAGCAGGTTACTAGTAAAGATATCACTCAAATGAGTGAAGGTAAAGGAGTTCAATGTTTTGCAGTTTTAGAGAGACTCAAGATAGAGGTTTTTGATATAATTATTACAACTATTATCACAGTTTGTCATCAATCTGTATCTATACTTAGACCTACCTACTATTATATGTCTACCTACTTTGCATTTGGATTTGATTTGTTATGTAATTGTATAGTGATGTCCATTCATATTTCTACACTGGTAGTTAAGCTTTTAGTAGTAGATCAATCTAATCTTATTTCATTAGATGGGTATGATATCTAAGTAGATATGATTATTTTTGAGATGGTAGACTTTGATGTTATCTTGGGAGTTGATTGGATCGCCGTATTATGTCATTCTTCATTGTTAAACTAAGATGGTGGTCTTGGCAATGCCTAGTGTATCAAGGGTTGAATGGAAGGGTTCTAGTGTTACTTTTCCCGGTAAAGTCATCTTCTTCATCCATGCTCAAAAGTTGATTAATGGAGGTTATTTGTCATACTTGGCCTTTATTTAGGACATTAGTGTTAAGCTACCTCGTATGGAATCCATTCTTGTAGTTCAAAATTTATTGATATGCTCCCTCCCTTTTTAGGTATCCCTCCTGATAGAGATATCAATTTTGCTATTAATATAGAGACAAACATTAAGCATATTTCTATCCCTCCATATTATATGGCACCAATTGAGTTAAAGGAATTAAAGTGGAAGCTTCAAGATTTATTGAGTAAAGAATTTATTCACCCTAATGTATCAACTTGGGGTGTCCAATTTTTTTTATGAATAAGAATGATGGGTCAACAAGGATGTGCGTCGATTATAGGCATTAAAATAAGGTAACTATCAAAAATAAATATCCTCTTTCCTACATTGATGATTTATTTGATCAACTTTAAGGAGTGGCATTGTTTACTATGATTGACCTGAGAGTTGATTATCATCAGCTAAGGATTATAGCATCAAACATTCCTAAGAAAGATTTTCGGACTCATTATGACTATTATGAGTTTTTGATGATTTTCTCAATTGACCAATGCCCTCATGGAATTTATGTAGTTGATGAACGAGGTATTTTTCTATATTTAGATTTATATGTGATTGTGTTCATTGATGATATCTTGGTGTACTCCAAGACCAAGGCTGATCATTCGCCATTTGACGATAGTACTCTAGAGATTAAGGGATGAGAATTTGTATGTGAAATTCTCCAAGTGTGAGTTTTGGCTTGACTCTATGGAATTCTTAGCGCATGTGGTATCAGAGGAGGATATTAGAGTAGATATAGCCAAGATTGAGGCAGTTAGAGGATGGACGAGGTGTACTTTTGCTAGAAATATTTGTAGTTCTATAGGGATAGTTGTATGTTATTGATAATTTATTCAGGGTTTTTCTTCCATTGTAACTTTATTGACCAGTTTAACTCAGTAAATCTTTCAAAAGCCTAAGACTTTGTTGACTTCATCTATTGTTTTGACTCTACCTGAGTAGGGTGTAAGCTTTATGTCTATTGTGATGGTTTCGGAGTTAGGTTAGGTGGTGTGTTGATGCATAAAGAGAAAGTGACTGCTTATGCTTCAAGGCAGTTAAATGCCTATGAGAAAAATTATCTAACTTATGACTTGGAGTTAATAGCAGTGGTCTTCATGTTAAAGTTATGACATGACTATTTTATGGAGTTCATTCTGATGTATTTATCAATCATCAGAGTCTTCAATACATTTTCATTCAAGGCAATTTCAATTTGAGGCAGTGGAGATGGTTTGAATTTCAGAAAGACTATAACATAACTATCCTATATCACCTAGGGAAGGCCAATGTGGTCAAGGATGCTTTGAGCAAAAAGTTCTCTAGAGTTAAGGAGTGACCTCTGTCTAAGGATGTTCTAAAGCTAGCTAATAATCTCGTTCGACTGTAGTTTTTAGAAGATAATAGTGTATTTGCCTTTTTGGAGGTGTACTCTTCCATGATGGATCAAATTCATAAGTGATAGTCTAAGGATGAATAGTTATGTCACATTCAAGACATTCACTTAGAAAAGAATATTCATTGTCAATCTCAAAAATTTAATTTTTAATATAAAAAATGGTGCTTGATTCGGATGATGTCTTGAGTATTAGAGGCAAGATTTTTGTGCCTAAGGTGGGGGATTTGACTATGTTGATCCTAGAGGAAGCTCATTGTTTGAGGTGTTCCATTCACTCAAGAGCGACCAAGACATAGCATGATCTAAGTTAACATTACTACTAGTGTGGTATGAAGAAAGATATCATAGTGTTTATGGGTAAATATTTGACTTCTCAGCAAGTTAAGTATGAACACCAATGGCCTAGTGGTGTATCTCAAAGGATGCCCATTCCTACACATAATTGGGTGCACATTATCATGATTTCATAGTGGCTTTGCCTACTATTGCAGGTGTTAATAATTTTATTTAGGGGGTTGTTGATAGATTGACTAAGTTTGGCGCATTTCATTTCAATTAATGTAAAGTACACGGTTGAGAAGTTGGCTTATATCTACATTAACCAGAAAGTTCAGGTGCTTTGCATGCTAATTTCTACCATTCCAAACCAAGGTTCACTCTTCACTTTTCACTTTTGGAGGGCATTACAGCAAGGTTTGGGTAATTAGTTGGATATGAGTTTAGTTTTTTACCCTCAGACAAATGGTCAGTCCGAGTGAACTATTCAGGTGTTGGAGGATATAGTTCAAGCTTTTGTAATTGACTTGCGCCTGATGTGACTAACATTTGTCGTTAGTATAGTTTGCCTATAATAACAGTTATCATTCTAACACTCAGATTGCTCCATTTGAGCCATAGTATGGTAGAAGGTATAGATCACTGATCGGTTGTTTTAATTCTATCGAGGTTGACACTTTGGATATTGATTTGATTAAAGATGTTATGCAGAAGGTGTGTCTATTTTGGATTCATATTTTGATAGCCTAGAGTTGATAGAAGAGTTATGGTGACCAAAGAGTTCGATCCCTTGAGTTCATGAAGAGGATAACGTTTAGCTTTGAGTATCACACTTGAAGGGTGTGATGAGCTTTAGAATGAAGAGAAAGATTATCTCTAGATTCATTAGTCTTTTGATATTCTTAACCACCTGGGAGAGGCGGTTGATCATAGGCATAATTATACACCCAATTAATTAAATTTATCCATGTCCAGAGCCTAGTTAGCAGATAAATTAATAGAGTTTAGGTGTTTTTAGTGTAATTTTGTCTTTTTTTGCCAATTCTTTGCCAAGAGTACTTTTTAGTTATGTTTTTCAGGTTTTTGAGAAGATATGCATGCCTGGGTTCGTAGTCATAGAAGGAGGAAGGATGCAACCACGCAAAGGAGTATAAAAAGTCAACCAGTCCAGAAAAGTGAAAAAGCCCATTTCGCAAACTAGGTTAAAATATTGTTGGATTGAGAAGGAACACAAAAAGACATGAAAATATTTGGAGACACAATTCCGCATCGTAGACTTGAGAGCAGAAGAGTCAAAATTTGGCAAGGAAGCAGGATTTGTAAAAATGCACATCGGGAAGATAAGTTCAGGTTGTGGACTTTGAAGATGCAAGGGCAAAATTAGAAAATGGGATTTTTAGGTTTAAATATAGTTTTTAGACATTATTTTAATTATCTTATATTGTTGGGAATGGGAGAAGAGATGAATGACTTCCATCCAGGGTTAATTCTTTTATCTTTTCCAATGTTAAATCCATTCTTGAATGTTTCTTAGACTATTGATGTGTTTGAGACAGACAATGAGTTGCTAATTTTCCATATTCTGAGATTGTATCCATAGACTATGTTCTAGACTTTGATTTTTATGAATTATGAATGGGTTTTTGCATAATTACTCCTATATTCATTCTATTTATATTTCATAGTCTGGCCAATCGTGAATTACATTTGTTATCTGCTCTGGATTTGAAAGATGTTGGGGTGGATAGAACACAGGGTATAAGGAACTTGTTTGTTCTAGGAAACTAGGATAATTCATGCATGGGAGACTTATGACACCTACCTATCCACCTCGCTTTGTTCAAATATAGGAAGATAGTTTTAATCCATTCTTAGTGATCATGCCTATCCCTGCTCAACGATGTAGTTAGGCTATCAATGAGAGCAGACCATGTAGAGGCGTGCAACCTTGCTTGGTAAATTAAACCCTATGAATTAGTAATTATAAAAGCCACGAGTAATCATAACAATTGAGGCTAGAACATTTGTCAAAATGGTTACAATCCTAGAATCTCGCTTAATTTGATAACCACCTAGCAATCATTTGATCTTAGTGTAGTAATTTTAATATTTTGTTAGCAATAATTAACAATCCATTTTTCTTAAGTAACACGCAATGCAAAATCAAATTTTGTTTGAAATTAAGAGCTAATTGAAGTCCTTTTGGTTTGATATCCTGGCTTATTTGGAGCCCCTATATTACTTAGTTGACCACGTGCACTTTTGTGTGCTAGGGAAGCAATAAGTTTTTGGCTCCGTTGCTAGGGACTTTATATTAGCAATCGATTATTTTTCAGAAGTTGATTTGTTTTGTAGTGTTTACCACACTTGATCTTAGTCGTAGTTTGTTGTAGGAATTCAATCTGATCCACTGGCGGAGCAAGAACCATATTTTTAAAAAAGTAAGAGGAGGGAAGGCATCATATATCCAATCTCACTAATTGACCTCGTTGAACAAGAAGATCAGTTGGATAATAAGGAGGAGGTAGAGCATGTGACTAACTCAGAACCAGAAGTCAACCTAGTTCTTGAGCATATGGTGGCAAGAACAGAACGAGATGTGGCAATACTATAACCTATTAATGTCACAAATTATATTTGAAAACCAGAACCCAGTGGGAGATTGGAGCTTAAGCATATATGGTTCACCTTTTGAACTCTATTGGACAATTCACTGGATTACCACATGAGGATCCTCAAGTTCATCTTTGGAATTTCTCAGAGATTGTTGACACACACATTCCTCGTGGAGTAAATTCTGATTATATGAGTATGACTTTGTTTCCCTTGTCACTTCTTGGGAAAGAAAAAAAGTGGTTGAAAATTGACCCACCATATTCAATCACTACGTAGGATGAACTGGCATGGAAGTTCTTAATCAAATTCTTCCCATATGAGAAGACGGCAAAGCTTAGGAGTGAAATCCTAACTTTTCGATAGAAGCTAGGAGAGAACTTGTACCAAGATTGATACAGGTTCAAATCATTCCTTATTAATGTCCTAATCATTGCCAAGCTAACTAGGTATTAGCCCATACCTTAATTGAAGAATTAGAACCCAACACCAAGATTTTACTTGATTCTGCTGCAGGTGGACAGGCATTAGAGAAGACATATAATGAGTTATATGCCCTACTGAATCGCATTGCACAAAAAAATCCTTAGTGGAACGGTGGATCTAGTAGACATGTCATGGAGAAACAAGTAGGCATGTTGGAGGTGATTGTAATGACAGCCTTACAAGCTCAAGTGCCAGTAATGCAAAATATGCTAACCAACCACTTTAACAACCTGTCTCTAGGTCATCAACAAGCTCAAGTAATTAAACATGTTCCAATAGCAGCGGTGTACTTGGTGTCATGTATGTGACGGTGGGGACCACACGGCTAAATATTGTAGGTCAAATCCTGAGTTTGTCAACTTTTAGGAGAATGCAAATAGAGGTGGCTCTCAAGGTTTTGGAAATACTTACAACCCAATTGGCGAAACCATCCTAATTTTTCCTCAGGGGTAATTAGTAGCATCAAGGACTAACTCAACATAGACCGCAAGGGGGTGAACATCCCTACAATTTGCATGTACAGCAGCCCGCAAAGCCAGTAAATTAGATGGGTAAGACTGATAGTGAAGTGTTGAGACAAATCTTAGCTAATCAGCAGTTCCAGCAAGCAAAACTAACTAAGTATGAGGCTAAGATTTGTCAACGACATATGAACTTTAAGAATCTTGAAAAGTAGATTGGGCAACTAGCAAGTGTAATCAATGCTAGGGCCCAAGGTGGCCTGCCGGGTAACACTGATCCAAATCCAAAGCAGGTGAATGCGGTTAGCACATGGAGTGGAGTCAACTGAGACTCAGTGCAAACCAATCACTGAGCCAGGATTTTAATAGATGTCACAGACACATATACCATGCCTGTGGGGGAAGGTTGTACGGGCACGACCTCTGGTATAGGAGTAGAAGTAGTAGGGGTCCCCCTCTCTCTATCAGCCTCTATTTGTATGGAGGCCTTAGTATTTGGAGAAGCAGTAGAGTCGAAGGCTCAGATGGTGGTGCTATGGAAAATATCTCTGGTATGCACACTAGAGGGTGTGGTGCTCACTAGAGTGCCAATGGATTCTCATCAGCCACAATCAAGTTGGCATGTAACGTATTCTGAACCTCAATTAGAGTGTCCACCTAGTGTATAATCTCTACCCCGACCGCTACACATAAGCAATAGATCAAGCACGGGAAAGAGATGGAAGTGGACCTCTTCAGGATCGCCTCATGAATTTGCTCTGCTATCAAGTGGGCCCAATCAATTTCATAACCAGCCAAGATGTTGGCAACCAATATTGCATGATCCAGAGTCAAGGTATTATCAATATGGGTTAGCCAAATCTGTGAACGCACTACAGCCCACCAAAACCTCCCAGTGTAGCTGAGTGAAGCATTCACGATCGTTGATGATATCGAAACCCAATCAGGGTCCTGTCTTTCCTTAGTAATATGATCAGTTATCTATTTCATCTAATGGCCCTGTGGGCTGAATCTCTAGTCAAGACCTGATCCCTAATCTGGCTCAACCTATAATTGTACTTTGTTGTGGAAATTGGAGCCTCGTACTGGGACCAAATAGGAACTGACGAATGGTAGCCTCAAATATGTCAACTGGAACCCCTCGCACCATAATTTGCGTAATCCAAGGCTGAGCAAGGAATCGCTTCCCTTTCAGGGTCAAATCTATAATAGTGGTAGCATATGACGCATAGATTTCTTTAACCATCACTAGGGAGTACTTCCCCAATGGGGCTACCATCCACTCCAATCTATAGCAGGTCATGGTGTTCCAAAGCCTTGGGACACTATTACGACTAGTAGTAATGATATGGGGATCCTCAAATATGGCATGGGTCTGTCAACCCCTCTTGTCATACTAGAGATATTCCTAGTATATGCATTGCATACCCCGCACACACTACCTACTAGTTAGAGAGTTTGGAGGTGAAGGTGGTGCTGGTGGTACCGGAGTGGACTCTACAGTGTGTGGTCTCCCAAGTCACACCTCTTTTTTAAGGTAAAGTGGTTGTCAAGTATATAACCTAACCAAGGTTAGGATCATTTCCATGAGGAATATGGTAGACTCTAGAATTAATTCAATGCAATTCTAGATTGATTAACCTACTTATCTCCCAAGAAAGGGGGGTTTGTAAAAGAAAATTTATTAATCCTAAACTAATACAAGAGAAGAACAATCAGTAGAAGAGCTAACTAGGGTGATGTGATCCCCATGAATCCATAACTTGGTGCTACCAGATACATGCAATCCTTTTCCGGTGTATAGATGTAGGACAGTATGTTAGGTTTACCTAAGTCTTTGATCCAGCAAATAGGTGAATTTCACCCTGGAACTTGATCAATATCCATGACGTGTCTATACTAACCCTTACTTTTAGTCCTAGTGAAACCTCACCTTGATCCAGTTTGATTAATTAGATGAGAACATCTCAATCGAATCATGTTAATTATCTCTTTTTCTATTCATTACTTCCTTGGTCCAGCAAGTATTACTAGGTGAGTTCTAAGGTTGGCCATCCATCAAAAAGCAATTAAAGTGAAGAGAATAATTAATATGCCCAAACACACCTTCCAAGAATTACATGTTATCCAATTTTACCTTGCTAGTTCATCATGATTCTCACAATCCTAGTTGTAGATTTAGCTATGTATGATCAATATAAATGTAGAAATTATGATGTAGAGAAGCATAACTAAGCACTTACAAATATGAAATTAAGAATAAAAAATTCAACTCTTCGATTAGAATCACAAGATAATGTTTTTCCTCTCAAAATATATTAAATCCTAAGTGTTTCCTCTAAGAACTTGTTCAAACTACATGATTATTGGTTAAACTCTATAAAAAATAACCTAAAAACCTATTTATAGTATTTAAAATACAAAAACAAAATGACTTAGGAAAATTATGTCAGCAAGCTTCATGAGACCTTTCACAACTTGTATCCCACTTCACAGCCCATAGATCGGGATTTCGTGGACTCTAGTAGTGTTCTGGAGTTAGCTTCTATGAAACCATTCCACGGTCCATGTAAGATTCTATGATCTGTGGGAGGTTTCCTTTGATGACTTTTCTACACCTCTCCACTTTCTGATCCTCAGGGCACGACCATCACTCTACGGCTCGTATATAGTTATACGGCTCATGGATCCTCCTCGTAGAGTTGACTTCAAGTTTGCACCCCTCACTGTAAATTGATATGAGACCCTCTCCATGACTCGTGAACTTTTCCATGAGTTGTAGATTGTTTTGTGAATCACCAAAAATCAGGAACTTCAGCACATATTTCCCAAAACTTTGCCAACACTGTAATCGTACAAAACAAACACAAAAACACAATCAAACCTACTAACATCACATTGAGAACACACAAAATTCCATGTTTTAAGCATCAAAAGCATTACATTTTGGGAGCACATCAACACCCTCAACTTAAAATTATTGCTTATCCTCAAGAGACGGACTCGATTACATAAGCAGTATAAAAACATACAGACTCCAACCCAATAGCACAAACTTAATCAAAATCTAACACAGATCCCACACCATATTTATAATACATATTATATAGTTATCCAGCAAACCAACACAAATCAATACATTTAATAGTGCAACCATGACAAGCTATGCAACCATAAATAAGCAATAATCACTGAATTAGTCACACATCAACAAAGTAATGTAAGTTCCCTCACAAAAAGAAATCGTATTCCTCACTCAGAATGATATTTTCAAATTCAGTACTTGTGATAATACTACAACTCTCACTCTCATATGACCAATATCATAGGCTTACCTCCATACTCACTACTGACACCTCCAACTAGTTGGACTAGGATCACTTTAGAACTTTCTAGGCTTGTAATGTATGCTTAGGGGGCTTTGGTATGATACTTTACAGACATAGTGACTAATGGCCCTCCTTGATACTGGTTTTTCTATACTTTTACCCTACCAATCCATATATTCTTTTGTTCCCTTTTTTCCTTCCATTACAAATCTTTTAGGGTGCTTTAAACTCAAAGTTGCACAGTGCCTTTATTTTTCACAATGTTTTTCTTTCTAACATACTTATTAGGCACTTCTCTCTCTTTTTTTCACTTTTACACCCTTTCTTATTGATTTCTTCCCCTTTTCTGTATCACTAGTTTCCCCCTAATTTTATAATTTTCCTCACACTAACCATCCTCAACTTAGGCTTTTGGCCTCAATTGAAGTGCACAATATCCATCTTCAGAACCAGGGCCACTTTTGGGTAGCCACCCTCAACTTAGGCTTTTGGCCTCAGTCGAGGTGTACAATGTTCAAGGAAGGACCAGGGCCAAGTTTTGGACTTATCATCAATCAAGGAAGGGTTACTTGGGTATTTACAAAGAAAGAGGTCAATTTTAGGCTCAAAACACAGGAATCAAGGGATGTATAGCACATTTGGTTGGTTATTTCAGGCTAAGTGGACTATTAAGAATAACGGCCTAAGATCTTTTTCTAACCCACTAATCTACAGCATAAATCAGAGTAACAGGGCAAGTTCAAAATTGAAACACAGTATTGAATCATACAATTAAGCTCACTCACACATGGCACTGCTTATATGTTAATACAAACAATCAGATCATGCTTTTTATCATAATTTAGTCTAACTTATCAGAACAAGCATTGTCAAACAACTAATCATGCAAGGTTGCTATCAGAACTAACTAAACACAAAATTTGGTAGGTACTATTTTTTCAACAAAAACATAACTATGTCATAGATATAAGTATTGTATGTTACTAATACTACCTAAATATCCTAAACATGCCAGTTCATCAAAAAAATAAATATCCACAGGGAAAAAGAACACAGGCAAGAAAACCCTTTGAATCAAAAATTGGGATAGTTATAGGCCAAGGCTTCTCAGATATCACTGAGGCTTTTAACTACCCATACCCCATCCAAAAGGTTGTGCATTGACCCAATGCATACACAGTATCAAAAGAAAGAAAAAGGGGTCAAAAGAACATACCTAGGGGCCGAAGCACCTCACTCATCTCGAGACTGTCCACCCTCTACATGCCTGGTGGACTCCTCGCTAGTAAAAATATGTCTAAAGGGTCCAGTGCCCCTCACTCTCTTAAGATCATAAGCTAGCCATATCTTCTCATCCTGCCTCAATATTACACAAGAAAGCTCTAGCTCCTGCTCCTCTATCAGCCCCGTCTTAAAATGGACAACGTCAACATCATTTGTACGGGGCCTCTTCATGAGGAAAGGTAGTGGTGGATCCTCTAAAGAAAAATAATCGACCATCGGCTCATCTGGAATGGCATGTAGGACATCAACAAGGGCACTCAGTTCTGCACTCATCTGGGCCCGGAGCTGTTGAAGCTTTGTTGTGATTTGGTCAGCAACCTATCTCATCAATAATGTTTTGTACTCTGGGTCCATCATGACACCCAAGTCTCTGGTCTTCCCCACTTTGCGGTCGAAATCTGCTATGGATTTGGAGGCTGAGAATTGGGGCCCAAAAAGCATCTGAAGGATGGTCTCCTTAGAAATGTCCACCTATTAGCCTCTCACCAACACCTACTCCAACATCTGAAGGGTGAGAGGCTTATTCCCCTTGGGAAGAGAGCTATGTATGGTGGTGGCATAGGAGGTGAAGAACTCTTTTCACCAATATCGCTAAGTACCTTCCTACTGGTTGTGCCAACCATTAGAGCCTATAGAAAACTATAGTGTCCTTGAGCCCTGGGACACTATCGAGTTTTGAAATGATTACTCGAGTCTCCTCAAAGATGGAATGAGCAGGTGTACCCCACTCATTTTGTTAAAATATCCTCCTTATAAATGGCCCGCATGCCCCTGACGTACTATTTGGTAATCAGGGGACTAAAGATGAGGCAGAGTATAACCTCTCCTTAGATTTGGAGTCGGGCCCTCCCTCGGAGGAGGTCATCTGTATGTTGTTACTGGCCCTATCACCTCTCTCGTAAGACTAGGAAGGGCAGACCATGATCACCTATGTAGTAGCCTACCTAGTAGTAGCCTGAGTCTGTCGTGGCTCAACGCCAGGATCAAGCTCAAATCTGAGCTCCCCTACAAAGTCACTAGACTTGGGGGCAAGCTCAGAATTTGTGGGCTCATCACGCAAGCGATCCTTTATGGCCCTGATATCATTTTTTCGTGGTTGTGGGGCCATAGTACCTGTAATGCACAGATTCAACACACCGATTAGTCCTATGAAGTGAAAATCAAGAACAAAAAATCATAATTGGACTAGAATAGTAAGGGTCTACGAGAACCTTTTTATGAGATGTAGAGTGTTCTATGAGTCATAAGGGATCTCGTGGATGTAGTGTTCAGTACTTCAAACCTACTGGAATTACATCTACAAGACAATACATGACTCATAGAATACTCTACGAGTCGTGGACTGAGTCATAGATGTAATTTCAAATCAAGTTTTTCACAAGTGAAACTCTACTAGACCTGTCTATGAGTCATGGAAAGCTCTACGACTCGTATAAAGTCTCGTCTGATGGCATTTCAAAAATGTTTAGGTTTCAAAAATGTTCACGAGGGGTAAGTACAATTCATGAAATGTTCCATAATCCATAGGAAACCCTCGTGGATTTGACTTTCAGACCCTAAATATCCCAAGTCCATCACACGAGTTCATATAACTATTTTTTTACTTATTTCAATAGCATCAAAGAAAACACGCACACCCACACCCACATGAATTAGCACACAGTACCCATCCCCCACATGCATTATATTCAAAATAACCTCATCGAAAGCGATTTAGCATACAATCCTAATGGTCTGACCCTACTTCAAGGATTTTAACAACATTTCAAGCAACCACATGATATGTTTTCAAACAATTAAATACATTTTGATAGCATGCATATCATTCGGACATAAAATTGTCTACCAAACATTATTCGGCTGCCCAATTCGATCCTAACCTAGGTAAGTTTTAAATAAACCACCGGGATTATAATTTTAATGGATCCCACAATTAGCACAAACTCCCACCCAATTAATAATCAACCATAATTTACAAATAAATCAATAAATTTGGGTTTTAGTGACTAAACACTTACAAAATTTGGTGTAGATTAGGTTAAAATTTGAAGAGGGGAGAGAGAGGAGTCTGAAAACCCTAGGTGGTGGATTGTTGGAATTCTTGTTGGAAACTTACGTAGGTGTCAAAGGGGTTGGTTGGACCGATGAAGGAAGGGAGTTCTTAGGGTTTAATTGGAGATTTTATAATTTAAAAGTGAGGTCAAAATAATTTTGACCCCATATATATATATATATCTGTTGGGTCAGTTTAAAAGAATTGGGTCTGGCCTCACAAAACCCTGATTATGGGTCATAGAATATTCCACGGCTCGTCGATCGTGGTCTCGAATAGGCTTGGAACCCATATTTTAGACATGTAATCTATGACCCCTTGTACGAGTCGTGTAATGAAATACGGCTCGTAAGAAGGTTTCATAGAATACCCTCGACACTTAGGTTTATACTAGAAAACTTATATAGGGTCCACAAGCCCCATTCAAGATCCATAGTTTATTCTACGGATCGTAAAGTTGGCTCATGGACTAGAGTGCACCAACTTTTGCTTACTGGAAAGTTCTACGAGCTGGTATAAGGGTCGTACAATGAAGTACGGCCCATATATTCAATCGCAGAACCTCCTTTTCAGACCAAAATAGTTGGCTTGGTCTTAATCTTGCAGAACCTGCATAAACACACTGTTACCCTATATATCACCAGTCCAAAGTCCACATATTACAATCAAATTACAGAAAAACAAAATTTACCTAACAATCTAAGAACCAAAAATCAAATAAAACTACTCTATTAAAACAAATAACTTGGGTTGTCTCACAGGAAGCGCCTAATTTATTGTCATGGCACGATGTGGACGTTTTGATTACTCAGACTTTATCAATCGCCCACACTTCCATCTTCAGCTCATTCGGCCTCTTCATTGACTGACAGACATTGAAGACAACTTCTTTGTAATTCAATTTGATCTTGAGTAGGCCAGATTCCATGTCCACTAGGGCTCGCCCAGTTGCTAGGAAAGGCCTTCCCAAGATAATTGGTACTTCGAAGTCAACTTGTAATGACCCAAAAATTTTTGAACTTCATAATGGTTGGTTAAGATTAGTGTTGAACTCATCATGGTTGAATTTTTGTAGTCATGGGTCGTATTTAAGTGGTCGGATTCAAGGGAATGGCTTTGGTGAAAGGTTGTAAGGATGATTAGGAAGCATGGCCTTTGAAAAGCCATATCTCTTGTTATGAGATGAATTGTGCGATCTATTGTATATCAAATCAAATATCTTTGAGTTATCTTTGTAAATCAACTTGTTTCACTCAATTCGAAGCTCGGATGTGGAAGTTATGGTCATTTCAGTGAGACTGCCCGTATGTGGAAGTATGCTGGAAAAACGGATTCGTGAAGGAGTCAAAGTGAGGAACCACGGACCGTTTAGTTGTTCACAGTCCATGGTATGTCCCGTAAGTTGATCCAGTGAGCTCCGCTTGTTCTTGGACCAGGACCCGGACCAAGTGGAACTTCACAGACCACTTCACGGTCTGTGTGAGCCTTCACGATCCGTGAAAGCTCCAGTGAAGTGATCCAGAGAGTTGGTCAAGGCTCGAGACTGGACTCCGGACCAAGTGATGCTCCAGGGACCAGTACACAATCCGTGTACAACTACATGGTCCGTGAGGCCCCTCGTGAGTTGGTCCAGAAAGTCCCCTAAGAGTTAAAGCCAAAGTCGAGACCAAGTGAAGTCTCACGGACAGGTTCACAGTTCGTGAACCTGTGGACGACACCTGGGCAGCGTTCGTGAGGCCCTGTTTTCTGTGATCTTGTCCATCTCATTGATGGTTAATTCATAATTTGGTCTAATCCTATTACCCTTTTAGCCTTTCTAAGGTCTCCTAACACCCCTAAATCAAACCCTAATCCCCTTTTATTCATTCTAACACTCTTCAATCCTTACCAAAATTCTCTCAATTCTCTTGACCTCCATTGATGAAATCTTGAAGAAGTTTGGGGAAATCATCTTCCTTTAAAAATCATCCAATTCTCTTGGCTAATCTCAAGGTATGGGGGATTGATTCATGGATTTCCTTTTATCCATGAAGACCCAAGAACCCTTATCTTTAATTTATGAATTTAGCTTTCTTAAATTATGGGTTTTTTTTAAAATTTTGATGTATTTAATTGAATTGAGTTGTGGGCTGTATAAATTAGGTGAATTAAAGTTGATTTAAGTTTGAAATTCTTGAAGTGCATTGAAACTCTTGAAGGTCTAAGGTGCATATCCCTTTGATGGTTTAATATGCATGGGTAAATTGCATTATGTTTTGAATTGGGAATTTCTCATGAATTATGATTTGAATTATCTATGAATTATGGTTTAAGGTTTGAATCTCCATTACCCATGCATTTGATTCCTCATTCATGGCATAATCATTGAAGTATGGTTATGATAAAACTCTTGTTAAGGGCATAGCCCTCTTGTTATGATATGATATGTTAAGACTTGTGATCACATAGTCTCTTGTTATGGCTCTT